>CAVNYN010271856.1:0-37984 GCA_963692815.1 Nyctanthes arbor-tristis | reverse complement strand
AAGAGCGATGCACAGGAAAATATAAGAATCTTGTGTTCAGAGTTCTCTAGTCCAAACCACAAAATATCCCATACATTTCCTGTTTTAGACAAGTTTGCATCTGCATTTCTAGTTACCTGTTGTGTCAAAGACAATTTTCTGAACAGTGGCATATACTAAAACATGCAAGTTATCAGGATTCGCTGAGACAAGAAGCTCTGCAGAGTGTGGCGGCGGCCAAATCTGTCAAAAATAGTTCCACCAACTTTGGTTCCATATTTGTGATCATAGGTAAATCCATTGAAAGGTGAGATTCCAATTTCTAAAAGACTGTCCTTTATGGCTCTCTGCCATGGCATTAGCTTTGGTCTGTGAACAATTTGCTTCTCAATCCAAGAGTATGACTCCTGCACCAGTTCTGAATCCAATCCTAAACTTCTAATGAAACTGCAAAAAATTCCACCATCATTTAGAATACACTGTATCTATCATAAACTGAACAAATGTATTTTCTTAAAAATTTTCCTCGAACTACAAGTCTTGCCCTTTTCTTCTTTAAATAATTTATGGGAGGTCTTGGGTACAATTTTCTAAAATCAGTGAGAACAAGAGTTAATCTTGAGAATCGACTATTCCTTTTTTTTTTCTTTTTTTTTTTTGTTGGGTGGGGGGGGGGGGACTAATGGGATGAGGCTTAATTAGGGATGTTTATTGCTGGTTAAGCAGGTGTCAATGGGTGACTAATTACAAGTTAGGTGACCAGCATGTTGAATTGATGGCTCTTGTACATGGCAGTTACGGTGTTATGAAATAGAGTTCAAGTTCTAAATATCTGATTCAATTAAAAGCCAAGCAAACAGGGAAGAAAATAAAGCAAGTAGGACCACCATCAAGATTTTGAAAATCATAAATGCTCTTATTATGATAGAACAATTGCACTTAATTATGATAATCATAAATTTTTCCTCTCATATTATGAATCCTAAATACATATTGCCTTAATCAATTACCAAATGATAATGGCATTTATTCTGCCATTTTTCCCCCTTAATCAATTTAATTAATGACCTGTTTTCACTTGTAATTCTACATTGTGGTTTTTTAATCCCAATAATTACTTATGAAGACCTTTACAAAGACATCTGAATTGCAAAATACTAATAATGATGGCATCAAGCCATGATGGTGTAAAATAATTACATGATAACTGACCAATATTACACACACAATTATTTTACCTAAACCTTCTTCTTTTGTTTTATTCTTCCATATCAGGTAGGAAACTGAAATTACTCACATACCTGTTTTCTTGCCTTAAGCAAACGTTTCTCCAAGTATAGGTCGACGTAGAAGGTGGTTTAGATAATTATGAGTACAAGCTCTTGTATACTTATTGATCGACAGACAAAGAAAGAACATATTATATGTCCAAAATCTCTTATGAAAGAAACTATAAACGGGATCACTTATTTTTTTAAGCTTTAGCAACCTTGAAATTCTCTTATGAGGCACAGATACATTTATCGAAAATTTATACATTTAAAATGGATGAAGCGTGTTCAGAACTTAGTACAACTTTCCCAAGCTGCGTGAAGATATATTTTGGTGAAAAAAGCCAACTTTTAAGCACAACCAGACATGCTCATTTATAATCTAATTATTATTACGTTCAGTTTAGCAGACAACGCGCTATCTGTTTTTCCTAATTAGTTGAAAGAAAAATGAATTAAGTTGCAGTAGATTAAAAGAGAAAAGCAGGACACTACGCTATAGATGTTGTACCTAGAACTTGCTCTGGTGTAAAATCCAGCATTGATGGCGGTACCTCCGCCCAAGATCCTAGCCCTGGAATTAATGACACCATCGGTGGAAATGAACGACTGTGAGGCAGAAGACAGCGAAGTGTCCGCCAACGAGATGTGGAAGTTTCGCATAAAAGAGACATTGGAGTTCGCGTAAGGGGTTCCGCCTCTTTCCAGTAATAGCACGCTGAAGTTTTGGGATAGGGTGGTGGCCAAGGGGCATCCGGCGGTGCCACCGCCCACGATTATGTAGTCGTACGGTTTAGAGCCGCCATTCACGGAGGACGAAAGCGGTTCCGAGAATGAACTTGCAGGTTTTATGAAGGAATATCTGTATTCCCCGCCACTCTCTTCTCCTGCATTCAGAATTATGTTGTATGTTAAAGAAGATCTACAACGCCCTTCAAAATACCATCTTTTTTAATTTGTTTAAACTTTTTTTGAGTAAAAGTTTGGGAAGAAGATTTCTCTGGAAAGAGTTTGGGAAGAAGATAAAACAAATTGAGGAAGAAAACTGCAGTGATTTTAAAAAATAAACGGGCAGGTGTCTATGCGTCCCATTCTACTCCCACCCATCGGGCGGGATAGCCCGCCAGACGGGTGACATGGGGGCTGTCATTGGGATGTCACCCGTCTGGAGGGTGAGAGAAGATCATTTTGTGTCTATTCTTTGTTGTGATTAAAGGAGAAAACTTCCTTTTAGTCAAGAATAAAAATGGTTTGGTCAATTGTTGAGATGTATGAAAATTGTGTACCTACAAATCACATCAAGTGAAATTTGGAGTAGTTCCAAATGCATCATTTCCAACTTCAAGTCATTTTGTCATCTTTTACGAGACACTCTGTGCACGACTCATAGAATTAATGAAAAATGAACTTAAAGTACACGTGACATAACATTTTGAATGACCCCGATTCACCTTTCTAATATCTTTTGAAAGAGATGATGATTCAATATACAAGAGAGAGATGGAAGGTACTAGAATGTTACCTTTAGTGAGAGGAGCAAGTACGTTGATCCATAGAAGTAAAGGAAGAAGGAACTTGAAAGCTGCAAAGCCAATCAAAGCCATTCCTCCTCCTTTGTGTAATGTGTATCAACGTGTACACACACATTTATACACACTCGTACGTTAAATAAGCACTATTGAAAATGGCATTTAAATGGGGTTGGTCGAAAGACGAGTACGAATCAAGCTGTAGAGGGTATCACGAAGTCGTCCGAGGCGTGCGAAATCAATGCCTAGGCTGAATAAATAGTAAATTCATGTGCATCATTTGAGTATCAACCTGCATTTTCCGCTGCTTCTTCATTGCCACCACCAATTGGCTCAACTTCTATTTCCAGATATTGTGTGTGCGGCAGCAAGCTATTTCTAATATGAAATGGAAATAGATTCGGTGGAGATTTGTCTCGTACAAATAGGTCTCACAAAATATGTTAACGTTATTTGTTTGTTTTAAAATTGAACGCATTGGCTAATATGAAATTAATGTGTGAAATGTTAAATTATGTGAACAATGGTAGCTGATAAAAAAATTATCGTATGTCACCTCAATAATACACTATGAGAAATGTCAAAATCAACATAAATCTACCACACATCAAAATTATCGTATGTCGCCTCAATAATACACTATGAGAAATGACAAAATCAACATAAATCTACCACACATCAAAAGTTGCTAACTACCGTGCTAGAAGTAGGTGAAATATAATAGGACATCCTTTAATGAGTAGGGGACGAGGAGGAAAAGGAGTTAAAAATGGACGTTATAAACTAGAAACAAAAGCTAGGGCTATTGAAATTTATGAGATTTAAAGGAAAAATTGAATTCCATGGTACAAATAAAAAAGAAATGATTAGGCCAATTATTGGGTGTATAATTGAAGGTGGTTATTAAAACCCTAAAAAATCATGTCCCATCAAGTTTATTAGTGAACAAAGAAAAGTATCATTTAGACAAGTGAGTAACTTTAAATTAGTTATTACTATTGCTATAAAATGAACTACTATTTTATCTTTGTTATCTGTTTTTAATAATCTGAAAAATATTTGGAAGAATCAAGTTGGTTACTAAAACTAGCTACTCCTGGAATTGGAAATGAATAAGCATAATCTTTGTTCAAGAATAAGGTTAGATAATGACGAATAAACTTTAGTCCAAAAACTAATTGATCTGTCATTGTTTTAAAATGTACTAGATTTGTACAATTCTAGTTGGGACTTGGGAACAAAATCTTAGTCAAAGTTTTGGTTGTATATTATTTCATATTCAATGATGAACCTATCTAAATAATAATACAAACTCATGGGTGTATAACATTTTAGACCGATTTGTACGATTTTAGTTGGGAACAAAATCTTAGTCAAAGTTTTTGTTATATTTTCAATGATGAACCTATCTATATAAACTCATTTTACACCGGTCATTTCACATTTGAAAGAACCGTTCAAAGCACTTCTAGTAGGGAGCAAAAAACCCAAATTTGACGTTCCCCCTTGTATGCCAAATAATAGTGTCATTCTGGGATGAAAAATACTCCTTGGGGGCAAAAGGGGAAAAAGGGGCCAAATTTCATTTTCCCCTTACCTATTATTTGGAAATTATTGAAATGAAATTTTCCTCTTAATTTTTTCTCCTTTGCCTTTTTCCCCTGGACTTTTTCTGCATAAACTAGAAGTGCTCTTTGCACTCTAGTTCATTAAAGCCATGCCCTAAACCCACTTCAACAATGATATTGACGTAACACTGTCAAGTCAACATATTTAACAAGCCACACTGCTAACATTGCACTGTACTTCAATGACCAGCAAGAATTTGAACCCTAGAGTTCTTAAGAGGGGAAGGATCACACATTTTCAACAAAACGAAAAAGAGAATGAAAACATTACATATACTCAAAAACGTTCCATTTCAACAGGAAAACATTCATCACCATAATAATCATAAAAATACAAAGAAGGTTCTCTAATTCTCAATTATAGACTCATTTTGCTTCTCATAATACAAAATTGAAGGCAACCCAAAACACAAAAATCAAGGCCAAGACAACCTCTAGCATTGCTACAATCAAGAATACAATCATCTGAAGGATAAATATTAGAAAAAGAAAAGAAGATAAAATTATCTATATTAGTGGGGCAATATTAATGAAGAATGCCGGCCCCCAGTATACACGACACCTACACAAAAAAGTGTGTGTCGACCATTAATCCTTGCACACTGAAGTTGAACCCCAATGTACAGCTGTCCGGACTAACCTTTGGAAATGACCACAGATGAACAGAGAAGATGCTCTACCAAGAAATGTTCACTAATGTACCGGATGATTGGGGTGTTCAGTCCCATTTTGGGAAGTCAACTCTGAGGAAGCACTTGATGATATACCACTATAGTTATTTGTACCGTTTTGGAAGCTCTGTGCTGTAAGGGTAGGGTTGCATTGAGGATCAGTTTGTGCAGGTCTTTGGCCCTCCTCTGCTAGTTTTCGAAGAAGGTTCATAACAGTAGGAAGTAATTTAGTGGATATAGAGAGCATTCCAGGAAGCTGTAGGCAAGCAAAGAAAAAAGATATCAGAGGATAAAAAATTCGAACAACATAAATCAATCAGCCCCAAAATGCATAAATCGGACCGACCTTTTGTTGAATTTTTAAATTAATAGGAGATACAAAAGAAATGTAGTGAATACTGACTAGATTTTAGTAGTAAACTTACAACTCCGTTGCGGAATTCACCCGCTATATCCAATTGCACCCAAAGTGCTTTGATAAGCAGAAAAGCAACAAAAATAACACCCAGATACAACGGATTTCTGCCATAACAGAACACAAGTAATAAGCAGATCATAAGTTCCAAAGAAAATTTCATGCTATTATACCATCAGCTACACAATCTAATCCCTCTGCTCGCAAAACAAGGCAAATGATACCAAAAGGTTAAAAAGAACTACCTCAAAAGTGTCATAAATTCATTGAAACCCAAGACAACCAAGGCAACAATTGCCCATGGAGGTGGTAACCAGTTGTTATTTCGCCGGCTAGCCTCCTAAAAAAGAGGGAAAACAATTTCATTTTGCTTGATTGGCAAAATATTATATCTATAAGGGTAAATTTCACAAAAGGTCCCCAACCTTTGCACTTTGAATCGCCTGGGTCCCTAATCTTTTTTTTAGCGCACTGAGTCCTCAACCTTTCATAAATACGCACAGAAGGTCCCTATTAACGGAATCCATCCAAAATTCTGTTAAGTGGCTGAGCAAATTACCTTTGTACCCTTATCCTTTAATTTTTTTTTTTTTAAAAGAATTTAAAAATAAAATTTAAAAAATATATATGAAGGAAGGGAGGGGGGTCCCCCCTCCCTCTTCACTGCCATTTCCGGCAGTGAGTTCACTGCCGGAAACGGCAGTGAAAAAGGGGGAAGATTTCACTGCCGTTTCCGGCAGATGAAAGGGGGGTAGTCGGAAACGGCAGTGAAAAAGGGGGGGGGGCTCCCCCTTCACTGCCGGAAATGGCAGAAGAGGGTTCATTTTTTTTTAAATTTTTAAATTCTTTTTTTTTTTAAATTAAAGGATAAGGGTACAAATGTAATTTGCTCAGCCACTTAACGGAATTTTGGATAGATTCCGTTAATAGGGACCTTCTGTGTGTATTTATGAAAGGTTGAGGACCCAGCGCACTAAAAAAAAGGTTAGGGACCCAGGCGATTCAAAGTGCAAAGGTTGGGGACCTTTTGTGAAATTTACCCTATCTATAATAAAATTTGTGAAATTAACAAAGATGGGTAAATATTCATATGAACAGAAAATGATAGATATCAAAATAAACTATAAGATATTCGGAAGCATTATATATGAAGTTCATGCCTGAGCAGCAATAGCTTGTGTGACAGTATACTCGGTCGCTGATATAAATTGCCTCCACACAGATTTACACTGAACAGGGGTCAACAAAGTCTTTGATGCTGGAACCTGGGTGAAGATGAAAGGTAACAAGTATTAGGTGTATGTTGGATAATATGTATTACAAAAAGAACCATCAACTACGGCCAGCGACTTAGCATGCCATACATGATTTCGACTTTCAAATACTAGATTTTTGAAAAAATAAGTGTTAAACCATAAAGAAGAACCTGTAATTAATCAGGCCACAATTTCAAGAGGAAGGGGGGTTTGATGGAAATGAAATTGCCATTTATTCTTCCTAGTAAAATATATAGTTTAATAATGAGACATACAAATTTTTTAGCTAAATACGACTTTTCATACGCTAAATGGAAAAATAAAGTCATAGTTCATACAGAAGCTGATTACCTCCTCCCAAGTGCTGGATGCAAGAGGATCAACTGAAGTTCCTCTATTTGTTGAAGCGGCAGCTTTGGCATTGACAAGAGCCACGGATAGCTTATTCTCTATAGCATCAGTATTGTCGTCCAGACGAATTGCAGCCATGACAGACAGCAGCTTCAATGACTAAAGACATAAATTTGGGGAAAAAATATATCAGGTACAGTTTGGTTAATAAATATCTCAACGAAAAAAATCATCTACATGCATGTCATACAGCAGAGCGAGCAGTTCTGGTGATTGCTCGAATATCTTCCTTCCCTGTCCAGATCCGTGGCATTGAATCAGAATCGTGGCTAAACAATGTCGAGAACCTGTGAATAATTGCCTGGTCAGTCCCTATGCTACAAACCAAAAAACAGCCACCTTGCAAAATACTCCCTCCATCCCAAATATGTGGTCCATATGTCCTTTTTGTGCTGTCCCAAATATATAGTCCTGTTTCTTTATTGAGAAGTCTAATTTACATTATTAATCCTACTTAATACTAGTTACAACTATCAATTTTAGATTCTACTCATTTGAATAAGGGTAAATTAGGAACACGGGTAAATTAGAAACATAGATTACAAAATGTATCTTTCCAATGCCATTCTTAATGCATGCGAAAAAGAAAATGGACCATATCTTTGGGACGGAGGGAGTAGTAGAATTTGTAATATGAATGTGTAACACAAATAGTAAGCACCTGTCCTTCATGCGAATCAAAACCCTCCCAGCCTCATCTCTTGCTTTTGCTTCAACCAATCCTCTTGCATGATCCTTCCATCTCAAAACCACTGCCTTCTCATCCATTTCGAAACCAGAAAGTGCACTAGTATACTCTGCAGCAGCTATTTCAGTTTCTCGCCGTAGAAGTTCTCTAATTGCAGGCCACGTATTGTCGCTAGCTCCATCTAATAGAGTCTCAACAGGCCCAGATAATGCCTCATTCAATTTTGTCTGCATATGCACCTCATCAGTGGCTAGAAAATGCATTATTTGAAACGATACCGCTGGAAAAAATGTTGTTTTCCTACTTTCAACGGAAAATAAGTAAAAATATAATCTGCTTAGCCAGCTCTGTTTGTTAATACCTCAATTTCCCAATATCACATAAATTTAGATAATCCATCACAGTTGACACATCCTTGCACAAACTAAAGTTCACTCTTTCTTCAATCAATTACATTAAATATTGTTGAAACTTTCTTAGAAACATATGAGACAGTGACCAGTTGACCACTGATACAGGATCTATGCAAGTTGAAGCAGTAATAGATCTCACCTCATACATCGTTGTAAGTTCAGACAGCTTGGCTGAACGAATTTCATCAACGTGCGCATCTATATCACGCTGAAGCTTTTCTCTTACTTTCGAAGCGTTCCAGTTTGCTAGGTCAATGTTTGTATCTGTAAAGTAATCCATAAAAAATCAGACATTGATAGGGAGTCAACTGAGATTCATCTCCGTGTATTTTAGAATCATTTCAGCACTGAACTTAAATTGACCACTTGTGACTTCATAAATGATTTTATACAATCACTGACAAGACAGAAGCAAATACTCATTTTCACATGAAGAAAGAGACGTTTCTGAGAAAATCTCTGCCATTTTGGCAAACCAATAATTAAAAATGTGTTCGGGAACTATTTAAACTAGTTTTTTTTTTTTTGCCACTTGACCTCATTTTATTGGTTTGTCTTTTTCCAAGAAGTGAAAAAAAATGTTGTCTTTCCAAAAAAAAGTGAACCAATAAAGTGATGCCATGTGGAAAAAATTTAAACCAAACTAGTTTAAAATAGTTTCCAAACACATTGTAAAATCTACAGGTCCTGTATTTTTGTCCCTATTTTCAGGGCTTTCCTTTTATGTGAAAGCTAACATTATTGCAAGACAATTATTACAATGCACATACACCATATATCCAGTTGAGCCATTGTACCTGCAGATTCTTCGTCAAACAGTGACAGAGAATAGTTGATGCAGTCACGAGCAGCAACAGCAAATCCTTTTCCTTCGTTCAAGGCGTTATCAAATGCTCTTTTAAATCTATCCAAGGTTCCAGAGCGTACGTGACTCAGCATGACTTGGTAAGCTGGTTGGACAAGCTAATACAACACCAAACAGGGAGAAAACAAAAAAAGATGGAATAAGAAAAAATATATATATAATAAACTAGAAAGATGAAGACTCGAGGATAACATTTCTTTTTGTAAACTCCATCCCTTGTATCATCAACTTTAGTAGTCTGACATGCAATACCAAATTAAAGATGCGAATTTAAAATTCCTGTCCCAATATGCATTTAGAATGTTAGCCAAATCAAACTTTTCTAAATAAAGACAGTATTGAACCAATGCAGCCATCAGATCTCATCTCCCAAATGCCAAATGCCAGTACCCATCTTCCATAAAGGAACAGCGTAATTACATCTGTGAGAGCAAACATGTAAGTGAGAAATATTACTTGCAACAACTTCTCTTCCAGCTGCTTCCGTTTCGAAGATCTCACGCTGTCATCAAAAAATGTGGCTTCTGCATCATACCTACAACAGAAACAAAAAGTTATGGCCCATGTTATTCTTCTATTTACTTTTCAAAACAGAAATTAGTCAAACTACTTACATCCACATAGTTTGTGGAACCCACAAGTACTACACATTTTCTCCACAGCTTACTTACACTAACATGCTCCTAAATTAGAAGATTTAAATAAGTCAGTGACAGAAGATATCCTAAGGCACTGCAAATCGACCAGTCCCTACAAACTTAATCTGTCAAAAGATGGAAAATTTCTCACTTGATAAACAGACGCTTTTTATTTTCTTTTCCACAAGTGCAAAAGAGAAAAAAGTGATGTACTTTATCAGACCCACAGAGTGGGGGGAGGAGGAGGAGAAGGAGAAGGATATATATACATTTTCACCTATTCGACACGTTGGTACAAAATGAAATGTCTCTAGCATAATATCTCAACCAATATTCTCTGGTTAAGTATTTAAAACTGTGTGGGGTTATTATTTATCTTCTTGGTAGGAAAAATAAACTGACCAGTTTTATCAAAAGGCCATATTTTAAGTCTTTCTCTTTTCATTTTTCTTAGTAATTGCAACCCAATCTTATTACTCTGCTGGCACAACATACGTGGGTCTTAAAACACTTTCATCATTTGCCTTGATATATCCACACTACACATACAGTAGAAAATTGCCAAGGGAGCACAGTTACATCCTCAGCATTATTATATTCAAACACAATCATTTGGCCTAGTAGCAGAATACAAATGCAGATATACATGCACTTACTCTGATAAACATCCATCAAGAATTGAGCTAAGCTTGCTCCCAAACCCTGGCACTGGATGAGATTGAACAGTCTCTTCTAGATGACACCATTCCTGTGCAGCCAAGCATACAGGCAAACAGATTATAAATCAGACGTTTTGATAATTTACAAAGTTCAAATGAGTTGTGTCACATCAAACGTCAAGTATGTTCAACAAAGCACCTCATTTTCGATAAATGAAGAGAATCTTTCATTAGCAATCTCTTCACAACGTACAGTGGCAACCATGACCTACAAAAGTAGAGGGAAATCTGGAACTGTTAAACTACCTGACTAGTATATATGACAATGTGAGCATGTTTTTAGATCATCACCTTGTGAGCAGGAAGGTCGAGGTCCTTGTTCTCTTTAATGATCTTCCATATCTCTTGTGCGCTAAACGAGAAGCCAGAAGCAGGAACAACAGCACGCCTATCACCGGCAAGCCCACCGGGGGCAATAGAATGAAAGAACTGCTGTCTCAGACTGGCCACCTTCATAAAAAATGCATATTAATGACAAAAATCATAGATCCTTGATTACACTAACCCAGCTTTCTGCACACAAATTGGAAACAAACATGGACAAATAACTTAAGGTATGACAGGGACAAGCATTTAGCATATGATTTTTGAAGGATTCAAATATAGCACGAACCTGCTCTCTAAATTGTTCTTCCTTCTCTTCATAACTAGAAAGAGCCACAACTTCAACCTGCAATTTCATCATTAAGAAAAAGTTTGAGCAAATTTTTTGAGCATATAGACGAAGAATGACTATCCCATTTAACTTAATATCAAAATCTTACATTGAAAAATTCACTTAGAGGAGTTTCCTTGTGAGCTTGTGGCTTGGGAACAGAATCCCATATCTTTAACAGAGGAAGTAGAAAGTGAGTGAGGGCAAGAGAGACTGATGGGGAATCAACTAGAATAATAGACAGCCATGCAAGATACCTTTTGAATATCTTCCCTCAAGACAGGTTCCAGATTTTCCAAAGGCGTCTATGACATTTCCAGGAGAAAACAAAAATGTAACAGCATGTGAGAGATATATTTGACGGCCCCCACGTGTACTGACAGAATTCAAGCTTCAGAAGTAAATTTAACATCATCAAAAGACAAAATAAACTTACCCTTGTTTTATCACGTATAACAAACATCAATGTCGTTTTACGAGGACTAAATAATCTCATCATAACCTGTTGAATAAGATTGATCAGTAACTTCGTTGGATCTCAAATTATTTTCTTTGACAGAGTTGATGCGCCCAAGTACCTGGAATACAGTTTTCAAAAGAGGTTTATTTGCAGCCTGCTCACGGCCAATATCATGACACCACCTGAATATTTCCAATTCAGTAACTCACATTGATCAAACAACTTCATGAAATATGAAGGAATTTTTTTATGTAATATAACAATCTTACATGTTTATTAACACTATATCCGAGACAGCAAGGGCAAAAAGAGCACTTTGCTTCTCAAATGCAGTATCATCCTGTAGAGGAACAAACAGTTAGAAGAGAGCAATACCATAGCCAAGTCCATTTTGGACCCAAGTTTAACAATCAAATAATTAAAATAAGAGCTAATAAGCAATCTACAGCAGCTAGAATGTGTGGATACTAAAACATGCGCAATAAGAAATGAATTCCGAAGACATCAATTGGGCGCAGATAAGATTCCATTTATCCCCTTTATTCGGGGTCGAGAGTGTTTCAAAGTGATCAAAGGAAGATGATAATATCGGTTAACAACATGAATCATGTGATATGAATTAATATCAGTTCTATGTGCTTTTCCCAGATTCTACCTTGTTAGGGCCTCACCCAAGATTCACATTCTCAAATTGTAATGTAGCTGAATTATGTTAACAGAAATACTGAGGCCGAACAGCCGAAAATAAACCCCCAAACAACAAGAATGAACTTGTAAATAAATAAAAGACAAAAGGCAAGTTCAAATGACACAGGAGACAGCAATATATGGTTGAAAAATCAAACGAAATCAGAGTAGAGTAACAGCATCTCATAAAATCAATGGTATAACAAAGAATAAGTGCCCACTTCAGAGATAGATGTAGTTGTAAAAGCATGTATCTCCAAAAGAGAGTTCTAATAGTATAATGAAATCAATCGTAACTGCATCATCATCATGTACACATAAGTTCAATTTTTAACGTTCTTGAATTAGTACCTCCCCCCTTTCTCTTCCGTCAGTGCCCTCTAAATCCATTACAAGAGTACAAGGTTCAATTCCAACACATTGTGCCATCCAAATACCTTTGGTGGTCTGCGACCTGGGAAATTAACACGCTGTCAGTTTATATCAATCTAATAGCAAGCAAAGAACTAAGAGCAGGTTTAAAGCACTCACCTCCCTTTGAAAGCATCCATTTCCCTAAAATTAGTACCAAATAGGTGATTTAACAGTGTACTCTTCCCTGCCAAAACCATAGAAGAATAATATTAATTAACATAGGGAGAGCACTAACTAAGACAACATTGACCAGGTTTTGTGTAAGCACTCAACGCTTACACCCTGTGGTGGACTCATCATGAGGTATTAGACAGCATAAGATTGGAGCCCTTTGTCAAGGCTTATGTCTTGACTTACTGAGATGCAGGCGTCAGGGCATCAACCATAATGGCTGCAACAGGGCTACTTAGTTCAATGTTTTTTAAGCTGTCTTTTACTAGCCTTGACATCTGGGAGTGTTTTTTATTGCCTATTATAGGGTATTTTGAATTGAATCCAACATTAAAATCTAAAAAGAGAAAATGTAATTGATCATTAGAGGATCATGTGAGAGCCTTATGTATCCTAATCCTCTACTTATCCATTGGTGAAGTAGGCAAGTAGAACAATTCATTAAACTCATCTTTTACTCTATATTACCAAATGTCTGATTATTACACATTTTTCAATACTCCCCTTCAAGGAAAGCACTGTATCATCTGGGATCCCCTTCAACCAATAGTCTGTCCATCTTTCTTCTTCAAATCAGAAAACAATATAAACTCTATCGAGATCCTAATCTTCTACTACGTTTAGTTACTGCACTACAGGGACACAACCACCCTAAGAGCTTTAAGCCTTTAATGGTGGAAACTTTCCAATCAAAGCGATCCAACTTCACCTCCACCTTCGTTCAATTCAACTCGGGCCTAACTTGTGTCAATATGGCTAAGCATGGACATCACTTTGATACCAGCTGTAAAGAACTTGAGGTTCCATCCAAAAGTAAGCTCGTTAGGTGAATAACTCAATCCCTTACGGTTCTATTACCTCATGTTTACCTGATGTATGATCCATCTACACCTTTCCAACAAACTCAAGTGTGATTTCCCCCAGTGAAGTCGCAACTTTTCAGTCAGTGCATGGAACCTATGTGTATAATGCACCACCCTCCCCACCCCACCCACCCCTTATTTTATTTTTTCACTTATAGAATTTTCTTTAAATAAAAATTGAAAAAATAAAACCATAGAAGCAAAATCAATTTTTTAAAGGAGTCCGTTTATCAACAACTAAAGCTACAAGTCTAATTGTTTCATTTGTTTTGGACTTGTAGCTTTAGTTGTGGATTAATATATTATTTCATCAGCTCCATCTCATATTCAAGTTCCAAATTAGACTTCTAATTTTGTTTAAAATTCAGCAATGGATTTCTGTACATGGTTTATTCTCTGTATAATCTTGTAACATTTTGAATTATTTTATTGGGGTGATTCATTACTTAGTCCTTGCCTCGTAAGGGCAAACCGAATCGTCTCCATATCCCACAGCCTTTTCAAACACTTACACGAAGATAATAATCTCCACATTTATGAATAGAATTTAGAGATCCTACAGAGAAGAACTTAGAGAGTTAGACCCCAGCGAACTGGAAAGAGGAAGAAAAAAGATATAAGAAGCAATGAAAAATAAAAGCAGAGCTATATGAGAATCCATTTGGTATCTGATTCATTCAAAAAACCATAATCAAAGGTTGGCGTACACCAAACTGACAAAAGAAACAACAAGGCCTAAAGCTGAATTCATACCACTGCTTTGAGGACCCATGATGGAGACTACAGCATAAGAAAGCCCACAATCAGCAAGTTTAACTTCCTTCATGAAATTATCAAGTCCAGAGACATTGAAAGTGCCATCCCCATCTATGAGCTGAGACGAACAACTTTTATCTGGAAAAATAGTATATGAATTTCATTACTCATAAGCAAACACAAAATCTGGACGGAAAACTTCATAATCAGAATAAAAGCATGTATATATCAGTTTTCTTCATTTTGAGTAGATGCATTGGCTGAAACCCCATAAAAATAAAACAAAACAAAATAAAACCAAAAGACGGGGGGAAAAGACAATTATGAGAGGAGAGAAAAAAGGAAAAATTTTCAGTACCCATAAAAAAACATCATTACTGTTGAAAACACATGGAGTCGCCGTTGCAAACAAGCATAAAAGATTATTAATTTTTTTAGTTCACAAATAAAGAGTGCAAAACATAGTAACCTTCAATGGATCAAGAAATGACTCAAGCTCGGCTGAGAAAAGGTTATTCCAATTTTTTATTTTCTGCAACATTTATCAGAATTGCAGGATTCCAACAGTTCTTCATTTAATTAATCTCGCAACAATTTCAATGTTCACAGGAATCACCATGCATGAACCCGAAGACAGTTACTACCAGAGCCCATAGGTCATGTCCCAAAAAATTTCAAAAAAAGAATGCTAAAGCATCAAATGCAAGCATCAATCACATTAACGTTAAAAGAAATCAATGCACTTATAGCACATTAATACAAACCCAAACCCAAACCCAAACCCAAACCTTAAACCCAAATATTTGAACTATTTATACAAGAAAGCATAACTGAAAATAGTTAAGCAAAAACAAGAAACGTAAAACGACGAGGATAGCATAATTAAGTTGTTAATTAATTATTAAGTAATATAAACTCAAGACTTCACTAATTATCGAAGTTGACAACAAAAACACGACATTTAATTGATGGTGTTTATGATGCAAATTAGCTGGTTGTGACATGAAACTGAAAGCATTACGTAAAACTTATAATCGATCGAGGCGTACCCATTTGCAAGAACAGAACTTCGATCAACAGTGATGATTTTGGGGCAAATGGAGATTGAGTGATCAATGAATTGAGAGGACAAAGATCTAGTCGGAGTGCAGGATCTGGTGAGGTAATATTATTCTAATAATCCGCTGCCAGTGCCTTTTTGCTGAAATCGAGAAAGATAAACGCAGAAGAGCGTAAAGGTAAATACAGGTACTTGCTTAATTTTTTTTTGACTTCGTCCTAATAATTCTTAATTCTGGGAAATCGGATTCTCTATTTTCCAAGACATTGGGGTTTGGGGGCGTGGGGTCTGGCCTAGGATTTTTCTTTTTTATTTTCCCCCATTTCTTTCTCCTCTCCTTTTTCTTTCTCCTCTCTTTAAAAGTCACAAAGTGTTTGGCAAGTATCCAAATTATAATCTGCGACGTGATATCATTTTATTAGTTGTTTTGTGTAAAAAGTCAATAATTACGGCTCGATTTTTATTTTTTGACTTTTTTAAAAAAGCGAAACTAATGAAATAAAGCTGTGTGACAGATTATAATCCAGATTATAATTTGGATGAGTTGCCAAATATATTGTTAATCTTATTTTTAACCACTTTCAATTAGTTGAATAATATGAGTACTCAGAATACACTAGAATACCATGTTTTCCACTATAATTATTGGTATGATATTCTCTTTACAATAGGTAATTAGTTGACCCGATATGTTTTAGATCAATTAAAAATAAGTGTACGGTGTAAAATGAAAATTTTGTCAAGTTATGCATCTTCTCTAATTTAAAAATAAATAGTTGGCCAAAAATATAAAATTTACGTGAAGTGATATTGTGTTTTAGAATAATAATAAAAAGTTTTATGAAAATCATTATGGTATTTTCATCTTCTAAAACTATAAAATCTGAGCGTTTAAATTCTTTCACCATATATAAGTGAAACAATTAGTTAGTTTTAATTGTAAAGTGTGTGTGTGTGTATATATATATATATATATATATGAGAATTACTGATATCTAATTTTGTATTATTGTATTGGGGAAAGGCCAAATCGACCAATGTCTGTCATGTTGTTAAATGAGGAGAGAAACACAAACGAAAGAAAAACAAAAAATCATGCTAAAATATTATAATCTTTTTTCTTGTGTTAATTATATTTTTTTATCAAGTTTCTTTTTAGTGTTTACAGGTTAAAAACTAATCTATATATATACATATTTAGAGCTTGTTTGATCCTATTTATTTGGGGAATTTATAATGAGGAGAGATGTAGAATGTGTATTGAAAATGTGAAATGTGTGAAATATGTGGTTGTAATTAAATATTTGTCAAATCAAATGTTAAATCAGTAGTATGTAAATTTATAAATTAGGAAAAAAAAGGGATCAAACAAGCTCTTAATCAAATCTTAAAGGATCATTTGCACATCGAAAATCTTGAGAGGATCATTTGTGAATGTGCCGATAGAATGCAAGGATACGGGCTTCTTTTGTCAAAATTTGAAGTTTATGGACTATATGCCTAACTCCCGGTATTTAAAAAGGAAAATATATGTGAAAATTATTTTTTAGAAAAGAAAAGTGGGTGAGCTGACTAGCGGAATTACAAGTGGTGGCCGCAGCCTCACGGCACCGACTTGGAGCCCACTAACCGGCCATCGGACCTTTTCCAGAAACGAAAGCGCGACAATTTCCGCCGCTCACGAGAGCATGATATCACGCTCCAAAATTCAGACCTCTTTCATTAGAAAGTACAAATTACGCGCGAAAGATCGCGTGGAGAAAGTTAATTCAGCTTTTTACTTTTAAAAAAATATTGAGTTCATTCTTCCGATCTGACCCATGAATGAATGAAAGAATAAAATAATCCTCCTTTCTATGGACTTTTTCTTTATTTATTTATTTTTTTAATTCATCATTGTTGTATAATTTTCTTTCATTTTTGGAAGTAATAATAGATGATGATGATGATGATTATTATTATTATTATTATTTTCTTTATATAAAATTAGTAAAAATTCTTGCTTCCCAAATATATATATATATAGTAAAAATTCTTGGATTCACCAACACTACAAACCTCACTTTAAATAATGATTGTAGTGAACATTTTCCATAAGTTTAAATAATGATTGTGGTGAAAATTTTCTATTTTCTGCTGTCAGTAACTTAAAAAAGAGAGTTTTATGCAGGAATCCCCCCCCCCCCGAATGTCCATTTTTTGGGAAAATGTCAGTGGATATAAGGAAAAGTTATTGTAAATTGAGAAATTTATTTTTTATTAAAATCTATTGATATTAAAGTTAGACTTGGTAACTAATTTTTAATTGAAGACATAAAACTCCTTAGAACAATCTCATCTTGGTCTTCAATAAAGCATTAATGTTTATTTGGGAAATTGGTCGCGGAAGGAGTCCTCTTGATTAAAGGCTTGAACTGGTGTTACACCCGTGCGGTACACAAAAGACTACTAAAATATTTTCATTAATTTGCAAAACGATTTATTTTGAACTATATGATTGATTTATACGTTATTTGTATATCATATATAGTTTATTATGCGTTGAGCAAAGTGTGCATTGCAATCAACTTTCCAGATGCATAACTAAGGTAATCTTTTTGCCTTGTATTTTTAGTTTCTATTAGACCTCTGTTGCACAACTAATTTCATTTTTGTAAAAATGACAGAAGCCAAGCTAGCTGATTCGAGAAGACCTCTTCTACGACAATCCGAGATTTTGTATGAAATGAAAAAAATGTTTTTTAACACTATATGAATGTCATTTACGGTACTCAATTTCCTATGTGGTTGCATGCATTTACGAGATGAGATCTTTTAGAAATATTGTAGTTGTAGGTTCATTAAACGGAGAAGGAAAAAAGGTAGTATGTAATAAAAGATTGTAGTTTTCTGACATTTACGTTGAGTGTGTGATATGCGACTAAAAATACTTCACTAGTTGAAACGTAAAATAAAGTGTCAACTTGATTTAATTTTTAGCCATGTATACACCGATTTCCAAATCTTGATCCAAGTTTAGGCCCAGTCGAAAAGACAATTTTTTAAAGGGCCCAAAACTGAATGGTTGCCCCCTGCAAGTGCTTAATGTGAAGTTACGAAAAATAATAGACGAGATGATGATTGGCGGTGCCTAGCAAGCCGTTAAATATTTTGGATTTATGTTCGGGAAAACAATCAACAAGTTAATATATTATTTTACACAAGTCGATAAGACCAATATAAAAAATGTAACTATCTATCAAATTGCTATATGTCTTGTCTTTCTTTATTTCTACATATCAGTCGGTTTACATAATATGACAAAATGGTAAATCGATCCAGCTCAGTTCACCAGCTTTCTATCTCTACTCACCTACAATTTTCTTCCCTTTTATATGTAAAATCTTTTTCTATTTTTTCCAAAGTGTCTTGTGAGCCTCTTTCTAGTAAAATTTCATACCACCACTTGTTAGATGAATGTTTGGAGGACCAGATTGAAATGTTGTAACAACCCTTTCCACACTCTAAAACCTCCCGAAACTTTTATAACAAAACTTCCAACTTGAGTAACGCGTATTGATGCACGTCACGTGCATGAATGCCACGGAAGTTTTAAAAAAGGGTTCATTTTTTAGTTTAATATATATGAACATGGAAGCAAATGAAAAAACAAACACGCTAAATAGAGCATGGCAGCCCGATTTCATAAATTTTCTTTTATTATGCTTTTAAATTAAACTTGAAAAATTCATAATAGGTTGTGCATCGAAATTTTTTACAAAATTCATTTTTAAAAATAATCAAATTCGGTTAACCTTGTTTTTCCTGATCGTCTTCGCAAACCCGTCATCTCCCCCTCCACTATAAGTAACCCTCCCGCCGGAACCAATAAAATGTCCCTCGCCTCGCCTCGCTTTTGCCGGCAGAGTCCGAACACGACAGAATGGGTCGTGGAATGTCTGGCCGGGTCACCGCCGTTCTTCTTTCCCTTCTTGTGATCTCATCTGTGCATTCCTTCTACCTTCCGGGTGTAGCCCCTCGCGATTTCCAGAGAGTACGAGTTCGCTTTCATAGAAATAGTTCTCACTGGAGTGTAATTTGATGTTCAGATCTACGTACATTGCAGTCGTGTTCTTGATATTGATTGTTTCTCGCTTTAATTTTGGTGAATTTGGAACTGTTTGCATGTGAGTAGGTGTATATGCGTGCTTATTGAAAGTCATTTTTTGATCGGTGGAGATCTACCGTATATATTGGAAATTTTAATTAATTTTTTACTGATACTGATGCATGTTCTTACTGCTCAGTGGAGATCTTGTTTGTAAGGAGAAATAGAAACTGTGAGCCTTTTCAATATTTTTGTTTTGTAGCAGTTATTAGTACGAACTGTTCTTTTGAACACAGTGTATTCAACTTAACGTGCTTTTGCATTTTTAGGAAATTGGTTTGAGGATCTGACTTTGATTTCAGTGCAATCATGGATGCTTAATGAATGAAGGACATATTAGTGAGTTGGGATATGTTATGGAAGTGTCACCTAATCTGAATACTTACTTTTAAGTTGTATTGCAACAATTTCAACCACAGGAAGACTTGTAACCAGTATGAGTACTGTTTTCTTACTTTCTACAATTAATGATACTCCCGGCTTTTGGATTTCAATTATATTTGCTCTCTACTAACGTGACACACAAAACTGTTTTCAGAAACAGTAATGTGTGATGGGGAATAGATGAACATTCCTGTAATTTTCATTTATGATTTATTTATTTTGATTGCCATGACCATTAAATTTCTTGATAATTGCTTACAAATAGTACAAGAATACACCGATTTGTTAATTTAATACACATTTTTACTATTTTGTGGGCTTAATTCTTATTGATGTATGTTTCTGCTTATCTTCAGTTTGTTTTTTTGGTTTTCCGATGAAACATGGTAATGTATTAATTTGATTGAGCAGCTTTTTACACATATTCATAGCTAATGTTCTTGTCCAATTTTCTAACAGGGGGATGAGCTTCAAGTCAAAGTGAACAAGTTGTCATCTATTAAGACACAACTTCCTTATGATTTCTATTACTTGAAATACTGCAAGCCAGACAAGATCAAGAACATTGCTGAAAACCTGGGTGAGGTCCTTCGAGGCGACCGCATAGAGAATTCAGTTTATACTGTACGCATCCATGGTTAAGTTATTGGTCTAGACAGCTTCACCCAACTGATTCTTTTGTTTTTCTTGTGTAAATTGTTTCTAAGGTGTCATCTTATATGTTTAATTCTAGTTTCATATGAGGGAGGAAGAACCTTGCAAAGTGGCTTGCCGGGTTACACTTGATGCTGAAGCTGCAAAGAACGTTAAGGAAAATATTGACGATGAGTACTGAGTCAATATGTAAGTGTTGTGTGCAGGGCATCTTTTCTTTTCTTTCTTTCTTTTTTTTCTTTTTGGCCCTTTAACCTGTTTGTGATGAACTGTTAATTGGTTCATCACTACAATCATGCTTTACTTGTTACCTAATCACTGTGCTGTATTAACCATAAAGCATAATTTTTCTGTCCATTTACTAACACCTGAAATGTGAACATAGGATTCTAGATAACCTTCCAGTAGCTGTTGTTAGACAAAGACGAGATGGAATTCAATCAACAACTTACGAACATGGTTTCTGTGTTGGGTTCAAGGGAAATTATGCTGAGGTTAGTTTCTGTTGGCAATTATGCTGGAAAATCTGTAACTTTCTCCATCTAATGCATTTACATGCTTCTGCAGAGCAAGGAGGACAGGCATTTTATTAATAACCACTTAAGCTTCAGAATCCAGTATCACAGGGATCCTCAAACTGATGCCGCTCGAATTGTTGGATTCGAACTTTCTCCAATCAGGTTCTTTTCTTTTTGTAACTGGTGTCTTAGAGTCTTAGAGTGATTGCATGTGAATTGCATTTGATAACTGGACTTTGAAGGAACACCCCCCCCCAACCCTTTTCCCCTTCTTAAAAGAAAGAAAGTAGGAAAAAAGGGGAATTCTTTCCTTTGAAGGTGATCTTTAGAACCATACAGCAAAAGGCCTTGGTCTGGGGTTTCGTGGAGTTCATTGTTTCACTTCTTACTTTATTATTACGTGTGATCAGTATTAATCACGAGTACAAGGAGTGGGATGAGAAGAACCCTCAGTTGACAACATGCAACCAGAACACCAATAATATAATTCAGGGGGGCACAGTTCCTCAGGAAGTTGATAGAGACAAGGAAGTCGTCTTCACATATGATGTTACGTTCAAGGTACACTGTTTATGATCCTTGTATTCTTTCTAACTTTAATCAATTGTTAGTTGCTTCAACAATTTTTTCCACTTCTATTTGGCAGGAAAGTGATGTTAAGTGGGCATCACGCTGGGATACCTACCTCCTCATGAAAGATGATCAGATCCACTGGTTTTCTATCATCAATTCTCTGATGATTGTCCTATTCCTTTCTGGAATGGTTGCCATGATTATGATGAGAACCCTTCACAGAGATATTGCAAACTATAATCAGTTGGAAACCCAGGATGAAGCTCAGGAAGAAACCGGTTGGAAACTTGTTCATGGAGATGTTTTTAGGTCGCCTACAAGAAGATCTGGATTGCTGTGTGTTTATGTGGGGACTGGTGTTCAGATCTTTGGAATGGCACTAGTAACTTTGATATTTGCGTTGCTCGGTTTCCTATCTCCCTCAAACCGCGGTGGGCATATGACTGCCATGGTTCTTTTATGGGTCTTCATGGGGTTATTTGCTGGCTACTCATCAGCTCGCCTGTACAAAATGTTCAAGGGCAATAAGTGGAAGAGGAATACCTTAAAAACTGCTTTGATGTTTCCCGGTATCCTGTTTGCTGTTTTCTTTGTGCTAAATGCTCTCATTTGGGGAGAAAAGTCATATGGTGCTGTACCCTTCGGGACTATGTTTGCTTTTGTATGCTTATGGTTTGGAATCTCAGTGCCCTTGGTGTTTATCGGTAGTTACTTAGGTTTCAAAAAACCTGCCATTGAAGATCCCGTGAAAACAAACAAGATTCCAAGGATGATACCGGAGCAAGCTTGGTACATGAAGCCGGTATTCTCTATACTTATCGGAGGCATTCTTCCTTTTGGGGCAGTTTTCATCGAATTATTCTTCATCTTGACTTCTATCTGGCTGAATCAGTTCTATTACGTCTTCGGGCTCCTCTTCATGGTATTCGTGATTTTAATAGTCACATGCGCTGAGATAGCAATAGTTCTGTGCTACTTCCAGTTATGCAGTGAAGACTATCAATGGTGGTGGCGAGCATATTTGACTGCTGGCTCCTCTGCTTTATACCTCTTCCTGTACTCAGCTTTTTACTTCTTCACCAAGTTGGAAATTACTAAGCTGGTCTCGGGAATCTTGTACTTTGGGTATATGTTGATTGCCTCATATGCGCTCTTTGTGTTAACTGGAGCAATTGGCTTCTATGCTTGTCTCTGGTTTGTTGATCCGCTAAATGGATAAGATCTTCAGAATCTGTAAATTTACCTGTCTACAGAAGTGAACTCTGCGAGCCCAGCACGTAGAACTTGGCTTGTATTTTACTCTGTCTAGTATAGGTCGCACCAATGTCATTTCCACAGCCTATAGAATGTAAAGGAATTTCTAATAGAAGAAAATGATACATGGGAATTTATTATGTTCCACAGCGCCAATGAAAATCCTTAATTTTTTCATTAAATATATATTTCTTAGTTTCACATTTATTTTAGTTCTAAATCTTGGGGCCGTAAAAGTTCCATATCCTGCTTCTAATTTGTTGTTCCTAGTAATTTCGATTTATAAATCCTGTTCTATTATCAACCGATTGGTGTGGTTTACATGGCACCTACCTTATGGCGTAAAATGCTTACATGGATCCGGTATGATTGACTGTTGCTAATCTTTATCGGTTTGTTTACAAGTAAAGCCAATGGTTGGTGGTCTCCATTTGCAGTACTCAAGTGAGTGAATGACAATAGTTTTAACACCTGATCATGCTACTTTGAGTGAAAATTTTAGTAGTGTAGCAGGGCTCAGATGGTCAAAGGTCAATTTGTGGTTGACTAATTTAAGATCAATTATGGGAAGAACGATTGGACCAGAGCAATTGGCCATTGTGGAAACGGTTTGGTTATCCCTCATATTTAGATGATCCAGATCAACCTGGACGATAAGCAAACCTTGAGACCCCATGATCTTATCTTTATCACAAGGGAATCTGAAAAAGTTATCAATTATCCTTCAAATCTAGATGATTCAGATCAACCTGGACAAGAAGCAAACCTTGAGACCTCATGATCTTATCTGTCACAAGAGAATCTGAAAAAATGATCCAGATCAACCTGGACGAGAAGCAAACCTTGAAACCCCGTAATCTTATCTTTATCACAAGGGAATTTGGAAAAGTTATCGGTTATCCTTCTGATCTAGATAATCCAGATCAAACCTGGACGAAAAGCAAACCTTGAGACCCCATGATCTTGTCTTTGTCACAAGGGAATTTGAAAAAGTTATCTTTATGCTGTGTCTTTACTTTTAATTATTGTACGATGTGTTGCTTGTGAAAATTATTGTACGATGGTATACATTATTGTCATGTGTTGTCAGCCACAGATAGTGGCTCTAGAAAATTATTGTGCTATGTGACGAATATAGTGACGTCCCTCTGTTGTTTCTTCACTCATTCGCGTACAAAAGGAATGCCATTGTATCTCCTGAAAAGAGAGACAAAATCTACCCAAGAGATATATGGGTGACATTTTATTCTTCAAACAAACGATATATCACTGTCTAACTAAAATACTTGATTTATTTTATTGTTACTCAATTTAATAACAATAGTTCAAAACAAAATCATACTTCTTTGGGGAGATCGCGCCACCGCAGCTCCTCCATCCACCCACACAAATAGCACGGCCAAGTTACAAGCCAAGCTGGCCGCGAGCTTGGATTAAGAGCCGGCAAGTCGAGCAAGCTTTTTTGCCATACATGTGAATGCATCAAATCAACTGACATAAATAGACACATCACACATTTCTCCGCTATGCACCATTAGAAGAATAACAACTACTAGTGAGCCAACCGCAAGTTCTAATTTAAAATCAATGGGTAGATAAAGGAAATATAATTAACAGTTAGTGCAATAATTAACAGTTAGTGTCTACCATTGGCAACAAGAGCAATAATTTCAGGAAAAACAGAAATCCCTTTTACAAATGAATAGCATTGCCAAAAAAGTAAAACCCATATCCTATAATTCAAAATATCTTTTCCCAGCCTATAAAAAATTACAAAAATTTTAAGAAACGTTCAACAAAATATTACACGACTATGTATGTTTACTTAACATAGTTAGTTGGAAGTAGAGAGAGAGCCAAGTGGATCACGTCTCCTGACTTGGACTGAAGACGCGAGATAGTATTTGACACAGGTTCGAAAGAGAGAATCTTCTCCGAAGATGACGACTCCCTGACTTTTAGTTGGCTTTCTAAATATCTTCTGAGACTGGCCTCTGAGATATTGATCAAACTAAGTGAAGCGTTTGTGTGCATGAATCTGGTGACGAGAAATCCTGCCAGAATCTGTTGCTCTGCCTTCACAAGCTCTGATATGAACAAAGGAAAGAGAAGTTTCACAAAAAGAAGGTCGAAATTTTCTTCTCTGGATGTTCTGCCTACAATGTGCTGGGCTGCCTCCTGCCATTGACGAGAAAAATTCCCAACCATATAGCAAAGACAGGAGAAAGTGGTCCCATATGTGGAGTGGGTAACGATGGTTGATAAGATCCCTGAAGATAGTACAAGAACAAATAACTCATGGTCCTTAGCAACATTGTTGTCGGGTGTACCTCTTTCCTTTAGAATGTTCTCAACTGCATCTAAACATTGCAGCTGTACTGAGACGTATGGGAGCATCGATGCAATTTTCAGAGCTAGAAAGCAATCAGCCTCAAGTGCAGTTTGAGTTAGTGTATGAGCATCATCTTCATCCAGCAGCGGTTCACAGCATTTTACTGTGTATTGATCAATCAATTTCAATATGTCCCTGCATTGGGATAGGGTCACTAGCTTTCTGAAGATTGTCACCCAACAAATATGCAGGGGATGGACCGAGAGGGTACTATTCTCTTTCTTTGTTTCTTGCTCAACAGATTCTTCTTGAAAGCTTTCCCACCCTTCATCCCAGTCATCATTGCTCCAGCTGTTTCTAGCATCAGGTACCTCTGCTGACTCACCTTCATCTTTTCCATTATTAAATAGCCCCTCCCATTGGGACAACACAGAAACCAATGTTTGCACATGGGTTTCAGTTCTTGCTGATTCTGACAATTTAAGAAAACAGGCAACTGCAGATTCCACCGTGAGAAGGTTTTCCGGCATAACTTCTAGGTTTGGTGAGATAGTCGAAAGCAACTGAGATGATTTTAGGGCTACCAGGTTATTCGTAAACCTGCTCGATGCATCAGATACTGTTGGGTCTTCAGAGTTTTTCTCATGATTCATGGTTGTACCCTCCTGCAAATCATCCCACCCTTCCCAAGGCAGAACAAAGGCTCGATGCTCAGAAGAAAGAGCCACAGAATTTCTCCTTCCACTGGAGATAAGCTGCATAACCTCCAAGGCATACAGTCGAACATGGTTTGGCAGTTGCATGTTATCAGAGAACATGACCATTCTATTCCAAACCACATCACGTACTTTATGCAGCTCTTCTAGATCACCCTCCAATTTACTCAGAGACGACAAGAGAAAATCAAGATCCTGGCGGTCAAGGGGCCCACTAGCCAAGTCAGTTAACAGAGTTTCCAGTATACTTGAATAGAGGTTAGGAAGATCATGGAAATTAACAGTTGGGAACCGTGACACTAGCTCTAAAAACACATGAGATACAGCTTCAAATCCACATCTTGAAAGAATCATTGCTTGACAGAAATTTAAAGTTTCAACATCAACACCACCTCTAAGACCATAGCTCCCATAGCTAAAAACAGTGTCCCAACCCTGACTTGATGATACTTTCCCAGATGTAAGCAAACCCAAGAAGACTTTAAAACATGTCATTGAACATTGAGAAAACATGCTTTTATCTGGAATTTCTGGTGTTATGAAGACCTGCATATCATTCATCAGTCTAATCCAGAAATTTAAAAGCATAATAAGGCACTCTTTCTCAGTTGAATCACCAAATTTCCTGCGGGATTTATTAATGGATAATATTACTGCAAAAAATCGCTTCACTATGTCCAACACATTTTCGATGAATATGAGATATTTTCTACAAATATCATAGGTTTGCTCAAGCTCACTCAAAAAGATGTGGAGATCTTCAGAGCTTTCAATTTGAGTCTCTCTTTCAGCTTTACTTTCTAAAGTCGTCAACAAAGTTAAGACATGGTGCCTGTAGACCGACTTTCCTGATAAAAGACTGTTGGGTGTTGCATCACTGTAGAAACCAGCAAGGTTATCAACCATATTAGCCAATGCTTCCACATTATTTTCGTTAATTTGAGCATAAACCTCATCTTTAAAGCAGTCCAAGTTCAAATCTTGTAAGCACGCAATGTTTTTAAAGTCTAGACCCTCAATGAAGGAGACCCTGTTGCATTCTTGCTCAAGCGCCTTGTAGAAACGAGCTAAGCTGAAAGCATCTGTATTCGGTTCATCTTGGTCAACTATAGGTGGTAAGTCTTTTGACTCTTGAAGCTGAATGTAGCAGTCAGAAAGTAGGCCAAAAATAAATGCAAGCTTCCGCTTGTCACGACCATTGGTTGCAGGGTAAATGGACAGCGAAATTGTTTTAACTGCTTCACCAGCACAAGCAAGTATTTCACATTTAAAGTCTGAAACTTCCGCAATGACATCATCAATGGTCCAAACATCAGAGGCAAGTATTGCATTCAGGTAATACAGGAGAACCTAAAAGCAACAGTGACAACAAAGGCACCCTTCAACAAATCAAAATGGAAAAGAATTCTCATTTCATTTATGATTTAGCAACAACATGCATACCTTGGAGTGATTGAGGCCGTAAGTGTGTGCTAATTCCAGAACATCCTTTATGATATGCTTTTTCTCCAGTTTTACTGATTCAATAAGAGAAAAGACAATATTATGCCTATATTCCATGTCACCAGACAAAAAGCTTGAAGTTTCAACTCCTGGAATTATTTGCTCCAATATCCTTGATTTATCTGCTAGGAGCTTCTGTTCTTCCAATTTGATTTTCCATTCATTCCAAAATGATGACTGTGCTTCATGTCCTTTATTGCGCTCATCTGGATTCAAAGAGAAACTTAAAGAGTCAGCATTTACTTAAAGCCATTAGCAAATAGAATTTCAAGAAATTCCCTCATCATCATAATAGTCAATAATAGCAATAAACCCTTGAATTGAGTAGATAAAGCATGTAGTCAAGATTTTAAACGCTCCAAGTGATCACCTGCATCAAATGACTTGTGTTTCTCATGGAATTTACTTAGCAGTAGCTCTCTCCTTTCAGCAGGGTTCTTGCATTCAGCGCCATAGTTGTGTAACAAACTATACATCATTCCCATATTCATGATCCTGGAAAGTTCATCGTAATTTTTCCTTGTTCTCAGTTTTTCTTCAATGATTTCCACTCCATGAAAGGCATCGGCAAGGTTCAACAGAAAAGAACACCCCATAATATCTTCCCCTTCAGAGACAGGTGGCTCCATAATTGACTTAGCCAGGGATGCAATCAGATCATCTCTTGGCCCAAAACCATTCCACGCCAACCATGATAAAATAGTCATCACCGCTCGGGTCCTTACCGTAATATGCTGGATTCTGGATACTGAGCTCGAAGTAAGTTTTTTGCCAGATTCTGTATCTCGACTCAACTCTAGCAACCATGGAAGCCGTGAACCAGCGAAGGAGAAAAGTTTTCCATCTTCTCTGATAAGGGATCCCCAATCATATTCATTTTCAGGGGATAAGTTTTTAGCAACCAGAGAAAGTAAGCTCTTTATGCTATTAAGTTGGATAACCTGATCATCAAAATGAGCATCATTTTTTCCTGATAAACCTCCTGTGACTGATGAACCCTGTGACGAGAAATTGGAAGGCTCTCTTCCTGTAAATATAACCAAGGTTTCACATTGATCCTGCATGTCTAGATCTTTCCATTCATTTAGTAACTCACTGATTGACTCTTCATCACAATGGCTCAAAGCAAAACCTAAAAGCAACTTTTGAGATTTTATGTCTATGCTTTCAAGGGCATGACTTCTGGCTAATGCAGCACACAAGTCCCAAGCGGAACCATGACCCTTTTTGGCCAAATTAAGACAGAGATCAAAAGCCAGTTGCACATCTCCAGCAATTGCTGCTTCTCTCGCAATAGCTTCCTGTACTGCGGATATATCTTCCTGTGAACTCAATCCAAGAAGTTTAGCAATTTCAATGAGTTCATCAATATTTAGATATGCTCCACTTTGACTGGTAATTGCCAACTTAATGATTTCCATAGGATCTTTAATTTGCTTATAAGCCATTGGAAGAATGTTGACCCCAAGATTTGGAAGTCTAACAGTGAGAGCATCCATAATATCAGCCTCTGCTCTGACATTTCTACTGCTCGGAAAAATATTGAGACACTCCTTAGCCTTCCAAATCTGATAGACATTGAAGCCATATGTAAATTTCTAAACCATGGGTGTCCTTATTCAGACTATATTTGCATGTCTTTGAACTGCAAATACTGTTTTCAAAACAACTGGCTCAAAATGAAGGGTGATAGCAAGAAATAATTTATCAGCTGCCTTAATAAGCAGCCGATAAGATCACCAACAAAAGTAGCAGTTTGATTTGAGTTAATTTGATAAATAAAAGATGTGCAGCCTTATCTAATAGTTTAGGCTTTTAGATCAAGTGGTTCAACAGGTACTAGTGCATGGCTTTGTGTTCATGCTGAAGCCTATTCATCAGAATTTTTGCACGTGTAATGCCTCAATGAGGGGAAAAAATAATAAACCATGCATACTTGAGATGGAACATTGAAACTAAGTGAGTGTTAGTTTCCCGTTACAAATACGTGAATAATAAATTCATAAAGTGAATGCTGGGGATATCGTGGGTCCCAGCGAAATATATAGACAAATTTGTAGTTGAAGGTAATGAAGGGTCTGACGTAACGTGTGGTTAAAATTGATTCGGTTTATAGGAGAAATTTATAATGAGAAACACTCACTACAATTTAAATGATGGACAGGATGCCTGATCTTATCTTTTAAGTTCACAAACAAGTGCTTCAACAAATTTCTCACTATACTTCACTGTGCACAGATTGAGAAGAGCATAAGATATTCATTAATGATTGCATTTAACACATAAATTGGAATTTTACCAGAAAAATTCCCACATATCCCAATTACAGTATAAATCAACGAGAGATCACCATCAAATGATGATGTGCGGTCAATTACTGCTGTTACTCTTCAATATGGAAAACTGACACCAGCAGGAAAAGCAGAAAAATGTAGCATCCCGCCATTACAATAGGTGTCAATAAGCTACCAAGATAAGCAGGCACATACAGCAGTAAGAAGTTAACTAAAATATCATGGACTCATAGATGGAGACGGAATTCACCTCTGGGCAAGTTAGGCTTGGTGCTGAAAAGAAGTACTCTCTTGCAGCTTGAATGACAAGATTTTCGGCCTTATCTGGTGTCAAAGCTACATTACTCGAACCTTTCAAATAATTCCTGGCCAGTGAAAATTTCCCTGCTTTAAGCAATGCCCTGCAGAACTCTGTCAGCATGTACTCCAGATCGAGAAATGGAAATGCCTTTTCTTGCAGAGACTCCAAATCATGCCACATGCTTGCCCAATCATTATCTGATTGACCAGACTGTCGACGGCTGAATTTGGAAAGTAGAAGACGAAGAATCTGCTTTACACCCTTTACATCTAAAGGAGCATCCAGGAAGAAACTTATGGGCTTTGGGACCTGAACCCACCAAAATCATCATCAACAAAATGTAATGTACCAACATATGCATTTCTATCAACCACCAAAATGATATCAGCCCAAATATTTGATACAGAAAACAAGTGCCCAAAAGCGAAGTATCTGCAGAAATACCACCGATGGATATCCTTTCAAAAGAATGAAGTTGGTTGGAAGGAAACTAAAAAACAAGCCCCAAGAAAAGAAGTGTTACTGGCATCCTTAACGAACATGTAATCAGGTCTTCTATAAATTGAACAAACAAACACGAATATATATTATATTATGTACTTCAACATAATAAGAATGTTGAGGCATTTTGCAACAGTTACTGCATGCAAGCTAAGTGGCAGTATTTTATGGAACCTGCTAACCTCAGTTTATCACAGAAAATTGAAAAGATTACAGTTGGCTGTCAAATATTGATCAGGCTAGTGTAGTCACTATGGTTTTTAAAAATGATATGCAATATCCAACCAATAATTCAACTTTTCAAGATTCATATTAAATCATTTATTAAGATAAAGTGAAACCTGGCGGAAAAAGATGGTCTAAGAATTTAATTGCAAAAAATTTCCCTTCAGTGAGCATTTTTCTCTTTTCTTTATTGCGTGAAATGGGAAGAGATTTATGAAGTTTTTAGTAACATGGATGAGAAAACCAATAAATATATAGAATATTTATTAATCTAAACCTGGACAAGACATTCTCAATCCCATAAATTTTTAGATCTATAGGATCCTGACGAGTAATGACCAGATAAGGAATGGAGCATTCTATTAAATGAGTTCAAAATGTCACTACAAATTGTTGAATAAAGCACCTTAACATTATGGAGAAGTATGCAATGTAGCACAATATACCTGATAATAAGCCAAAAATCTTCCTGCTTCAACATGACCCTCAGCAAGTTTGAGTCTTTGCTTGAGATCCTCAGGTTCTACATCTGTCAAATCTTTAATGCAGTCAGTTTTATTCAGACACAAACCGATTACATTTTCTTATTTCTATGTCCAAACAGAAATTTGTCAATAAAATTTCAACCACAATAAATAGACACAGAAATACCACCCACTTCTCCACCACAAATTTCCACTCGACTTATTTTGTTTTGGGATGGAAATAGAAAATAACATTCTTCCAAACTTACAGATTTCTAGCATGGTGACAACTATCATGCGAGCGTGCTTTCTCCACAAGGATTTGAACCACAAAATATTTCACATTTCACCTTTTTATTATGCAAAATATTTCCCTTTTTTGGTCAACCAAAGAAATAAATGAAATCAGATAATTTTCTGTTTTATATAATAGAACATTATGGAAAGTTCACTCTTCCCATGGCTTTTGTTTTTCTGTAACTTGCTTTTTGCAGAAAGACAAAATACTTCACAAATTAGCTGCCAAATGAAACTGAGAAAATTCAACTGTTTATTGACACCTCTATCGGTCTTTGTCCAGAACGTATAAAGGATGAGAAGTCTGCATAGTTCACAAATCGAAAGCTCCCAAAAGAAAGAGAATGATAGAAAGCATAGTTCCTGGAATACCATAAAGTGGTGTTTGTTTCCATAAAATTTATCAATTTATTGCACAATTTATAAACTCAAACAAATTCAACCAAAAATTTTTTGGAACTGTCACTACTTTCAATTCCTGCTCAACATCAACACCACATACCATGAGATGCACAAGATCACCACCACTCATATATAAATTTATAAGATCATTGAGGCTAAAATTCTATTTCAAGTTGAATCACATTTCAAGAATAAAATCAACAATTAGCCACAAATCCAACTTTACGAATTATATTCTGAATACCACCAAGCATACCACAGTTATCTTCCACATGTGAATGGGCTAAATTAATCATGTATTCTTTTGCTTTCCACATATCCACCTCAAAATAACCTTAACGAAATGTAATGTCTTGATTAATTGTATATTTATGGGAGTGACCTTTTATGGGCAGCATAGCACACTCGCATTTTTCCACTTCCTATCCTTCACCTTTTCTTCTTCTTTTTTTTTTTTTTTTAATAAGTTTTTGGATAACAATGCGTTTTAGCCTAGAATATGTCCAATTTGGGCATCCATTTAGAACCAGAGAGTATTAACAGTGTTATGCTACTAAGGAGGTGATATTCCGCAGGAAAAGAGCTTGCTTCAGATGCAACAGTTTAGCAATGTCACATATTAACAGTTCCCAGCAAATCAAATGTTTAATTTTAGTTCTTAAAAAATCATCATAATAATGATAATAAAAGAGTGGGAATTCCTTGTTTGCAAACCACCAAATCGCAATATCATTTTAATGCAGTCTTAATGTGCATAAAGTCTATGGATATTTATCAATACGAGCACGCAATTACAGGAAAAAATTTTCCAACATCAACCCAATACGTCACATGGGAGAAGTATATAAATGCACAATGGGTCAAAGTACAGAACACCCCCCACCCCCCAAAAAAAAAGGAAAGAAAGAACGAAAAAAGAAGAGGCAGTCAGTCAGTCTGATTTCCTGAAGAGCCAATTGGAGCAGGACCAAAGATAATACTCTAAAACCAAGGAAATGAAAGAAAACTTCATACTTCTCTACATCAAAATTCGGTCCTTGATCAAAGAATGATACTATTTATCATGTGGCAATATGTTGTCATTAAATGATAAGTCCAATTAAATGTAGGGAAGTGTCATTTATTAAAGTAGACTTATCATTTAATGCAACACAATGATGGTGATCATCACTAGTGGTGATGGATAGCATTACTCTTAACCAAAACATGAAAAAAAGAAATAAACAAATGAATTTCTTCATACTAGCACATCAATGGGTTAAAGTTGCAACTTAACAGTGACATAATTCGCATAAAGATTCATTATACGCCATCTAAAATAATGTGAAAGACAGCATGCTTCCCTAATTATCCAAGAATCATTTTCTCTCCAGGAAAATTTACCTTGCATATGTGGAAGTTTAGACAAAATGGCTGACATAGTACTCCACCTATCAACAGCGGAACACAAATACACACACTGGAGAGCACAGTCCACCACTTCAGCTTCATCCTTGAAAAAGTGATTGTTCTCAATGTCCCTGCAGCCTTCTTCAAATACCATCAAGCACAAGTCTAATTTATTTTGCCCAGCAATCTCTTTCAGCCATCTAACCAGATATGTATCCTTCGTCTTATCTTGTGCAGAATAATTAATATTAGCCGCATCCCCAGCAATCATGGTAGCTAAGGGAAACTTCCTTTGGACAAATGGAATTGCCTTTTTGTGTAATCTTGTGACTACATTATTCTCCTTCACGTCCAATAGCATCAATTTGAACTTTTCATAATCAGGAAGTTGTTCCCATGCATCAATGCTCATAGAAATGTTGATTTCATCTATGCTGTCATCTGAATAGATAAGCTGGTGCAAGTAAGAGATATCCTCAAGGAACTGCTGTAATTCAGAAAGTCCCTTACGGCATGCAAAATCAACCAAGCGCATTGAATTTTCTAGCTGACCACTTAGGGTATCAATATCTCTAGCTCTTCCCTTGTACCATGAAGAAAGTTCAGAAGTGGATGGCCATTGATATTCCCTGCATTTCAGCACAATGGGTTCAGTTCTGATCTGGATCCTGCTCTCATGATTCTTAGGGAGTTTCTGAATAAACATAGCCATCTTATCACATTCAACCCAATCTTCTTCTCGGAGAACAATATTTGAAGGAGCAGAAGGTCCAGGAAGCAGCTGCCCATAAGTTTGAACAGGAACTGTTTCGGGGATAGCAGCTAAAACTTCCAGCAATAAAGGAATCAAAGAATAAGGATGTCGCTTAAATAAGAGATTCAAGGCCCCAATCTTTCCATCCCCTGCAAGTGCTAAAGCAGCGTCCCTGACCGGAGCATTACGGAATTTGTTATACTCCTGCACAGAGAACCTGCATAAAGCTAAGTCATTAAATTGTAAGTCAGTAGAAACCATATGAATAGGGTATCCATGCAGGTTGAAATGACAGGAAAAAAGAGTAATGAATTATCATCTAGCTGCTTTTCACGTAAGAATTTAAACGGAATGGGTAGAGATTTTGGTGATTAAGAAGGAAAAGGAAAAAAATCTTCCTAGTGGGGGAAGAAGTGTCGAGATCCGAAAGATTCTAAGATCTGGCAATCAACCACATGGTAGCTTGACAGGCACATAAACACAGAGAATTATATGAGGAAAATACTGGAAGCAATTCAAAGGAGAACCAATGAGCATTACCAAATTATCAGGAGTTATAATTTGATAGTTCCTGACACTTTCACATCTTTGCATCTCATCCATAGATGATACATCAAAAATTCATAACAATCACTTAATAAAACCACATTCAAACTGAATGTCAATAGGAATCAACAAATTTATAAGCCGAACAAATATCAACAAATTTTCTAGTTTATTCTCTTCCCGAACAAATATAAACTTAAAACTGAATGTCGTAGAAATGAATATGAGTAGAAATGAGGGTGTTGAGAAGTGTGTATTATTTGTGTCTCCCCTAAAATATGTGGACGAAAATGTTTCACCAATACCTATTTGAAATAGAAAGAGGAAAATAACACCCCTGCAGCAGAAAATAAGACTCAAGAACTTCAGTGAGTCTAGACTGAGACTCTTAGTCAAACTTGGACGTAACGGAATCCGTACAATAATTACAAGCACATAAAAATTGCAATTAATAGAACATCTAAAACAACGCGCAAATAATTCTTCTTCTTCTTTCTTTTTTTTTTCTTTTTATTTTATTTTTTTGTTGGGGGGAGGAGGGTTGCGAGGGTGTTTAGTTCACCTTAAAAAATTCATAAATCAAGTATGTCTTAAATCAACACAAAGGCATAAGAGCAAAAAGTAAAGGGCTTCAGAAGTTTCTAAAGGTTTAGTGCCCGTTTGATTCAATTTATGTTTGTTGATTTATAAAGAGAAATTATAAAGAGGTTAAATGAGTGGTATAGATTTAATAGAAGTTTGAAATTTGTGGTTATAAATGAGTAGTTGTCAAATCAGTAGTCAAATCAGTAATTGGTGAGATTATAATGTATTTTGATAAAGAGGATCCAACCGGGGCTAAATATTTGACTAATGAAACTTAAAATCTAGAAGCTTGATCATCTTAAACAGAAAAGAGGATAAAGAATGACTTCATAACAGAGGAACACCATATTTCAGCAATCAAATTCTCTCTTCTTTTTTTTATACAATACAAAACAATTCTCCGAGTTGAATTTGGTATGTGGGTTCAAAATTCAAACCTTGACCAGTGTTATGCACTTTTTATATTACACAGAACCAGAGAGAAATTTGTTTGGTACTTCAAAGAGTTTGAACTATTCTGCCTAACTTGATGAAGTAAACTCAAGCTTTTACCAATTTCTATGTCTGGAAATTGAGTGCCTTTGGGAAACAAAATTTCTGGCTCCAAAAAGATGGAAAACTATGTAAATGAATTACAAAAGCTCTTTGATGAAAGGTAATTTGAGACTGTGCATTATCACCTGCCCATATTTATGCCAAGAAATGTCTCCAGCCTATCTCTGAACTGCAACAACTTGAGTCTTGCAATACGAAAATCCCAAATCTGGCTAGATTCATCAAGCTCCATATCCGGAAACCTGTAAGCGTCTGTGAGGCGGAGTCCAAAAGTAAGTAAAGCCCTCACTGCATCTTCTGTTGGTCCTACTCTTTCCAAACACTCAGAAAGCAAGAAAACTTGGTCTTTGATGGCGGGCAGTAATTTCTTTATCTCATTAACTCCTTGGCCAGAAGATAACCACTTAGATTTCAACACTTCATCTTTGTTCAAATTATGACGATCAGCAAAGTCAAGTGCTGCCTGATATCTCTGGTCACTAATTAGCTTATCATACATTGCAGGAATTGATATTTCAGAAAATGAAACTAAGCCCCATCGCATCTTGGAAATATCAATCTGTTTGGATTTATCTATTGTGACCTGATCAATAAGACTAGCGCCCTTGTCTTCAGATAATTCATCACTCTCTTTAGATGAAACATTCTCCAAAAGAAAAAGCCGCCCTGGAAATTGTTGTTCTCTTTCTAGAAGGGGCGCTGAGTATACAAGATCATTGTCTGGCATTTTGACATGAGTGAGAATGCCAAACATCGCGATGCTACCATTTCTTTTCGCAACAGTAATGATATCATCAGACCACCAAGCAAAATCAACTATATTGTTTATAAATTCGGTGCCAGTATTTGACATGTCGAAAGAAAATTTTGAAAGAGAACACTTCTCTTCATCATATTTAAAAGTAAACAAGTGTCCTTGAATATCCAGAGTAGCAATAAAATTTCCTCTCGGTGAGAGTAGCACCTTTGGAGATGTCAATTGACCAAGATTATCATCTGGTATAGAATATAAACCTTCAAATTGAGTGAAGGTCACTGGCTCTATATCTAAGTTCCTATTTAGTCGCCAAAGAGAAGTGGAGCAAGATCCTGGTACACGATAACCAAAAAAGATATATAAAATTGACAATAGCACATGTGTGAGGAAGAATCAAATAGGATTTGCTGTCTATGTTGCTCAGACTCTCCAATTTTGAATAAATTGTGTCAGGCACAGGGGCATGGGATAAATGAGTAGAATCTTTTATACCCTAGATCTTACAGAAAGTACCAGTAACTGAATCTGAGCATCATAGCTTGCTGCATGGTCATTAAAATGGAACTAAGAGAGGAAGCATACCAGTGGTCGATTTGGATTGGCTATCACCAGCACCGCTGACCAGAGCAAACAAAGAAAGGTCTGGATGATAATCTAAGCAGAAAACATTTTGTGGAAACTGCTTTGAACTCAATCTGTGTGCTGAGGCACTTGGATCCTTACTTATCTCTATGTCATGCATTGAACCATCTGATACAAGAACACTAAACGTGCACCTACAAGAAATATTAATCTAGTAAAAGTAGGCAGATAAAATCATACAAATACAAAACATAATCAGTGAAGAGAAGACCCTCCAAGAAAGTTTGAACCCTCACAAGCAAGATTTCTCCATGTTAGAGTTGTCCAGCACAATCAAGCCTACAATGGGTGAAGAGGCATTCAAATGCCTCTTTGTGAATCTGGTTATTTCTTCCCCATTAGCTTTAATGAAATAGAGTGTATTGGTATCGTCAGCAACTCCAAGGATCTCATGAGCTTCTGACCAAGTTCCACAGGTGAATGTGCCGATGTTCCCACCTACCCGTGTCAAAATCAGCATACAAGGTAACTATTTTACAGATTATCATGATATGGACATCATAATTTGATCAGCACATTCCTGATCTTGCTTAAAAACTTTAGCTTCTAGAAATAGGGGGTAAGGAGAAATAAAATTATACCGTATGCAGCAACCCTTCTAAGCCCCTCCATTTCTTATATTTCCATGTGGTGCAGGGTAGA
>CAVNYN010271854.1:0-26538 GCA_963692815.1 Nyctanthes arbor-tristis | reverse complement strand
AGAAGGTGAAACATGAGCCATTTCTGTTAACAAAGAGGATAATCCACTAGCAGTAATACATTAATAAACCCAATTCTAGTTTGGATTTGATAAACCAAACTCTAGTAATCTAGCTTCTGCTGAAGGATTATAAATGCCAATACGGTACTCATGGCTGCCCTTGTTTTTTGGCTTTTTTTTTTTTTTAAACCAACAAGCCGTGTAACTTTTTTAGATTGTTAAGTTCTTTTAACTTGTTTTTCTACAGGGGTCTTAGATTGAAGGTCTTGATATAAATTTTAATACGAATTAGCAATTAAAAAGTAATAATAATAAATATACTACTCTTTTATCGAAATAAATAAATATACTATTCATAGAAATGATTGAAAGATTAAAGTGAAATTTCAACTCTCTTATTTCTACTTTTACATCATAACCCTTTTTTTTGAATTTATTGAATTAAGTCCAACATAATACTAAAAATTTTTAAAGTCTATTTCAATTAGATTGTCGATTTTTTTTAAGCAATTAGAATTGAGTAATATATATACCTCAACTTTTTATATGATTTATCTCTTTTGAATGCTGCGATTTTGAATAAATACAATATACAAATACAAGTTACAAACTTTGTTAACATCTTCTCAATACTTAGTTTGTTTCATTTTTCAGAAGATAAAAATATATATATAATATCGATATCTATAAAATGTTCAATATAAAGTTGCTTGTCTAATTAAACTATTGTGATCAAATGTAAACGTAAGAGAATATAAGGCTAAGCTAACAAATTCTTTACATGATGTGTCCTTCCTTTCTTTCTTTCTTTTTTTTTTTCAAGTTTTTTCTTATCCTTTCTTTTTCTCAATTTGAGTTTATAGGTCAATAGCCTTTAAGTATATGTAAATGAGTACTTATTGGCATATTATTAATAATGAGTTTTGTTCTAAAATGAGTGATTTGTTTTTTACGAAACCAATCTCACAATGTGATAGACTGGGGAAAGAGTACATGTTAGTTGGGGGAGTAGATGTTTAATTTCTTTTTTATTGCTACGTCCATCCCAAAATGACAATCCTATTCTTTTTCTCACATAGTTAAGAAAAATTTATTTAATAGTATTGGAAAAGTAAAGTTTAAAATCATTTCCCTATTATACCCTTTCATTTATTAATTATTTCATTTTAATAATTCTATTTTTTTATAGCTATGCACATTAAATAGGGGCATATAAGAGAGACATATAAGAGAACTAATACTTCTAATACTTTTAAAAACTAGACCATAGTTTGAGATGAACGAAAAAAGAAAACTGAACCATCTTTTTGGGACGGAGATCGGAAGAGCGTCCTAGTTGGTTTCATAAAAAAATTAACAATAATTGGTTCAAAAAATTTTCAAATATATCAACTCAGCTACAATTAAGCAAAATCTGATAGGTTACAAACAACTCCGTGCAACGTACATGTTCAAACTAGTTTTCGCAAAAGAAGATAGAGAGAAAATAGACAGATAGTGGTCATTTCCTTTTTTCAGTGCCATATTTATCCATTTCCGTTGATTTTGCTTTATGTATCAAGCCGTCTTACATTAGGCCTCTCAATTTCCACTACAGGGATACTGGCCGGGGAAATGAGGCCCCGTACCATGCTTTCCCAACATGTTAGATTTTTACAGTGACTCTGATTTTATTGCAAATATACACATCATCTATTCAATTTTGCACAGTCCAATTTTTAGAAAGAGTATCTTTTAACTTAGTGAGAAAAAAATTTTAATTTACTTCAACAAACTCTATATTCTACTATTTATTTTGCTTGTATCAAGAAACAATCATTATGATATTTGATTTTTAATCAATATTTATTACTCTCTCTGTGGAATGTACAATTTAAGAATATATTTCTTAATATGTCATTTGATTTATTTAATATATCACTCTATATCTTCTTTGTTTTTTGATTACCGTGTATCATAAATAATGGTATTTTAGAAAACTAAAAAATTAAATAAAGGAACATGAATATAATTTTGAGAAGGATAAAAAACGAATAAAAGAATATCTTTATGAGACAGAGAAAGTATTTTAATTGTCTTTGACTTCTAAGATTAATTTTGATTTAGTTGAATCAAGAAAAGAGTATAAAAATCTATGAACAATAAATTATAGAGAGTGAGTTTGACTCTGAATTTAAAGAGTCAAATTCACTCTCTATCTTAAAATACCATTCCCTCCGTTGCATGAAAATAGTCTCAATTTCCTTTTCTGTTTATCTCAAGTTATAGTCTACTTTTATTACTTAGTCTTTAAATTTTCTTATGTACTCCTATTTAATGTACATTGATATCAACAAATAAAAACTAATAAAGTTGAATAACACTTAAATGAATGAGCATATTAGGAAAAAGAATAATGTTATATAGTATCAGTAGTGTTTGGCACCAGTCTAGATAGCAACCAATGTGATATTAGATAATAAGTGAATTAAATGCTTGAATAGATGACTCACTTTATTCAATTTATCATTTAGTGCTATCTTGATATAATGCCAAACACCAGTTGTGTTAAATAACATTACTCTAGAAAAAATATTCATAAATTCGACTTTTCTAAAAATATTAATTGAACTTTCTTAATTTATATAAAAACTGATATGAGACTAATTTTATAAGACGCAAGGAATACTAACAATAAAGAGTCTATTGAAACTTAATTTAAAATTTGACTCTTTAAACGAAATAGTATTTTGCATTTAAAGAATCTATCTGAGATGCTTTGCAGGCAGATATGGTTTTTTTGGGTTAGTTTAAAGTTTTGTTTTTCTCACTTTCCTTCTTTTCCCCCATTCGGCATGGTATAATTCATATGCTGAGAAAAATAAACGTAAATAAATAATAGTATACCTTCTATGTGTTCTCCCTTAATTGATATAAAATTGTAATAATTATATTCTGATAATATATTTTTATAGTGTAACAATACGCATATTTGATCAATTAACGAAATGGTCCATCAAAGAAAAAAGATATTAATTAAAAAATATGTGAAGAGAACATTACAATTCACGAGATGGTCCATCAAAGAAAAAAGATATTAATTAAAAATATGTGAAGAGAACATTACAATTCAAGAAATCACTCGCATTAGTAATTTGATTGTAATATATATTTTCGTTATAGTTACTTGATGATGTGTTTTTCCAAAATTTAAAGTTAACCAAATGAAGAAGAAAAAGAAAAAGATGAAAAAAATGGGCATGATCCATTTCCCCGACAAGATAGGGAGTAGGTTGTTAAAATTAAAATGAAGAATATTTCTCCATTTAAAAAAAAGAGAAAAAAATAAAGAAAACAATAATATTTCAAAAAAAAATCGAGGAATCACTATTTATATCACTGGTACAATAGAGAACATGCCAAATTGCCAAACTTTAATTCCCTACACTAATATAAAAGTGCTTTACTCGTTAGTTTTGATTTGTTTCGGTTGTATATGACTTTCTTGTCCAAACTTTTTTGTTCGGTCCTAATAGAATATACACAAAAAAAAAAAAAACTATGGACGGGACAAAAGCAGTAGCTAGCAAACATAAAAAACAATATAAGATGGGTAATTGTATTCCCATCACGAAATATTATTATCTCACCGCATTTCAAATTCACCACACATAAAATAAATTTTTAAACCACACACAACATAAATTTGATATAACCTCATTGCATTAAAAATGCACTTACCTGTTTTTCTACAATTTATTCATATACACCACAAGATATACATGATGAAGATGATATTAATCCGTCCACTAACACCAGACAGCACAAGTTAAACAAATTTCATAAGGCACTTATTCATTATTCAACAAATTTTAATCCACCCACCACAACCAAACACCACAAGATATATATCTGATGATGATGATGATGCTAATCTCTTGCTAATTTTTGCCCTTCTAAAAAAACTTGATATCAATTCAAGATCATCTTCATTTCGAATTCCATGTATTGTTAATACATTATTTCAGGGCCCAATTTTCTAATGTAATTTCTTCTCATCTTTTTTCTTTTTGTTTGGTGATTCAACTAATTATTTACAAAGAAACATGTCCAACTTTTCAAAGTAGGAAAAAGATTGAAGATTCAAGAGGTTTCTCGTTTTCCAGAAAATCTCAATCAATGTAATAATTTTTTATTTTTATTTTTTTTAAAATTCTTTGTGTTTCAAGGGTAAATGCACCACCAATATAATAATCCTCCAAGAAGAAGAATAAAACTAAATATGGAAGATGAAGAGGGGAAAAAAGGGGGTGGGGATACAATTTGCAGTAGAGAGAGAAAGTTGATGGATAGTGAAAATTGGGAAAGAAATTGATATTTATGTTAAAAAATTAATGTGGTTATTTAAGTAATTTCCATTAAGGTTATTCAAGTAAGAATACAAAATTGTGGTGTAGTAAATAAAACTTGCGGTGAGAATATAATTAGCAATATAAGATCTCATAATTTTCACACACACACACACACATATATATATTGCAAGCATATAATTCATGAGTTGTCATGTTTATTTACGTGCTAACATAAAGGGAAAAATACTTCAACTTTTCAGTTTGTGTTTCCGAAAATAGTGTCGACAGAACTTAGGACCGGGACCTCCGATTTAAATGTGAAGAGAACAATATGAATACAATTCATTCACGAAATACTGGGCTCATATTTTTTTTTTTTTTTGGTTATAGTCATGAAGATGTCTTTCCAAAACTAAATTTTGGTAATTGATGGTTCAATTAGGGAAATATGTTGAGTTTCTTTCTATGTATAATAATTTAAATATATATATATATATATATAGACACCTACGAGTGCTCTTCCGATCTCAAAAATAAAACGAGTAGAAAAGATTATTTGTGACGGATGTTTGACAAAATTAATTGGTATATAAAACACATCTCATAATAAATAATTAAACTCTATCATGGTGGGATAAAAACATAACGAAACGGTTCTTGAATATTAATAACATTACCATTTAAAATTTTAGAAAATTCAAACTAAACTGAAACTATAATCACTCAGTTTTAGTCTGGTTCGATTATTGTAAGATTATTATGGAGCAATATTCGAAAAAGTGTTCTGGCCAAATACTAAAGACAAGCACATTTAAGCGGATAAAACTGCAAACAATACGGAAAATAGGATGAAATGTGATGAAACATGAAATACAAGAATTTCGATTAAAGAAATACATCTAAACGCGCTTTTAAAAAATCAATTGATCATTTTTCACATTTATTTTACAACATTGCAACTTTTGCTTTTTGTGCCTAGTGCCTACAAAAGCATTAATATGGACAAAATTTAAGACGAAACCTCCAGTTTTTTTGGTGTAGAGCTGCAAGTTAGAACTTCTAAAACATGTGCATATTCTTCTCCATTTCTTTGTTATGTTTGAAGAAATTAGTCAACAAAAGTTGTCTCTCCTCACGAAATCTCTCGATTCTACCATGTACGTTGTTTCTATCTACACAAATAAATTTCCTCACGGTACAACTCTATCTATAGACCCATTACATCTTTTGCTGTCTTAACAATTATAATTATTACCACACGTTCTTATTAGTGATGTCTTATTAATGGTACAAATTAGGAATTACACCACACCAATTATTTCATCATTGGTAGATAATACATAACTTATTGTAGGAATATTAGTAGAAAGAGCCCCCGCCCCCCGGGAGTCCTGTACCCCACACCAAAATTTTGGGTGGGGGCGTGATTTTAAAATTAATTAGTATCCGATACGTGTCCTATTCCATCCTGTCCAAGGCCGTTCTCGACACTACAAAAGTCCTAAACAAATTTTGTACGAGGGCTTCTAACAATACATAATGATAAATTTTGCGCATTTTAAACTTTTCTTTCTTTTTTCTAAAAGAAATTTAAATGGCCTTTAACTTCATATTTTAGGGCCCTATACGGTTTCTTAGAAAATCTAGTCTCAGGCACATACTGATTCCCGCCCCACCTTGCTCTAGCAATATGTGGATATTATACGATAGTTTTTGAATTAATTTATTTATTATACATACTTTATATGTACGTAATTTGTACAAATCTCTTATATTTATTTAAATGTTCCTAACCCCAAATATATTTAACTATATTTAGTAACACTCTTTTATATTTCAAGGCCCTTTTTTGAATCATGGTTAGAAGTTCTAAGCAACTTTCTTAAAAACCTATACTCAAACACGTTTATGTCTACATGTGCCTTTATTTCAAATACGTCTAGGATTGAAACACTGGCTGAAGATATTGATCACTTCTCAATTAGCTCAGCATGTATGAAGGATGGGCTTATTTACTACACGTCCCGACCTAAACTCCGCTTTGTATGAGATCCTAATACCTTTAATTAAATAGTCCTACTATTGGGCAATCACTCAAGCAATCATTTATAAAATAAAGTAAATTAACTATCTTATCCTTAAATTATTATTCCCAATTACACAATACACTGAAGTTAAGATTATGAATTTACCTATAACAGATTGCTTGAATAATTATCTACAAATAGTATTTTCCTTAATTAAATACCCGCATTCCTGGTAAGCAATCTATTTCTAATTTGAAATATAATTAGATTTTTTTAGAGTTTCATACAACACACATAACCTGTGTGATTTGTGGCTACAAGTAACCCATTACAATCTTCCATCAATTGATAAAATACAAGTACGAATAATGTTTTTTTTTTTTTTGATATAGAGGGGATTGCAGGTGAGGGGAATCGAACCCTTGACCAAAGATTTAATAACCTAACTAGGATATCATCAGACCATAGGGCTCTTGGCAAGTGAGGATAATGTTTTTGCCAAATGCAAAATAATGACAAAATCATGGTTGAATGTTTAAAACAAAGTCAAAAATTATTACCAGTTGAAAAGTTAACTTGTAATGATATATACTACATAACGGTTTATAATCTAATTTATGGTTCTACACACACACACACACATATACGCACGCACACACACACGTTGCCAAACAAGAGTCATGTAAAAAATAAAATTAGTATTATTGTTTCGTGTGAGACTTGAGTAAGCATTGTGGAAAACGAAGGACCCATGTAGAAGATGGTATGTAGGGAGTAGGGACGGACTTCTCATGACGGACCATCCATGGTTAAGGGTACAATGCGAACTGGCATATTTAACTCGTGGTTTGTCTCCACCCGCACCCTCCACCCAACGGACTTCTCATGAGGGACCATGCATGGTTAAGGGCACAATGCGAATCGGCATATTTTAACTTGTGGTTTGTCTCCACAACCCCCCCCCCCCGGGAAACAAAAGAAGGGCTCGTGGTTTATGGTGTATTATCAGCATAAAGCTCCTTTATGCATTTGCTTGTAGATTCACTTTGACCCTATTGAATGAATCATTGAATTAAGTTTACAATGAAACACGACTTACAATTTTTGGTCTCCCCAAAACCACAAGATCATGTAATATTTGCTCTTGTTAGCAAACAATTTCAGATTTTCAAAATATAAGTAATTTTTTCCAAATTGAATTGTAGAGATTTACGGCTTTTTTAATTTTTAACCATACATACATGCCCATGTCTTGCCAATTCTATTTCGAGAAAGAGAGGGTAATAATTTGATAACATGGGCTTTGATCCTAACCTAGCTGTACATGGGAATTCAGCCCTTCCCTACATGCAAATTTGGCAGTTCAAGTGTTCAGCTACCCCCACTTCTCACCCTATATAAGTATACTGTATACATGTCTCTGTTATCGCCATTACTTCTAGAAATCGTTTCTTGTTTTTCATGCAAATGGGTAGTCTAGAACACCAAAAGGGTTTGGCAGAGACAACCATGAGGCCATTGGATTCTGAGGAATTCAGAAAGCAAGCTCATATGGTGGTGGATTTTATTGCTGATTATTACAAAAACGTGGAGAAATACCCGGTCCGGAGCCAAGTTGAGCCGGGCTACCTCCATAAGAGGTTGCCGGAATCGGCCCCTAATGATCCGGAATCCATTGAAGAGATTCTGAGAGATGTGCAGAAGGATATTGTTCCAGGGATCTCCCATTGGCAGAGTCCAAATTATTTTGCCTATTTTCCCTGCAATACAAGCATTGCTGGATTTCTTGGGGAAATGCTCACAGCTGGATTTAATGTTCCTGGGTTCAACTGGATTTCATCCCCTGCTGCAACTGAACTGGATACAATAGTAATGGACTGGCTGGGAAAATTGCTTAAACTTCCCAATGAATTTCTCTTCTCTGGAGGTGGTGGGGGTGTGATCCAAGGGACTACCTGCGAAGCTGTTTTGTGCACACTTGTGGCTGCAAGAGATCAGATGCTGAATAAGATTGGCAGAGATAAAATTGGCGAACTTGTTGTCTATGCATCTGATCAAACCCACTCCGGGTCTCAGAAGGCCGCTCAAGTTGCTGGTATTAAACCCAGCAACTTTCGAGCCATCCCAACTACAAAGGCTAATGCATTTGCTCTAGACCCCGAGGCCCTCCGAGCAACAATTGAGGCAGACTTGGAAGCAGGGCTTGTTCCGTTGTTTTTATGCGCCACCATTGGCACTACAGCATCAAGCGCTGTTGATCCCCTCGGGCCATTGTGTGAAGTTGCATTAGAGTTTGGAGTTTGGGTCCATGTGGATGCAGCCTATGCCGGTAGTGCCTGCATATGCCCTGAGTACCGCCATTTTCTGAACGGTATCGAAAAGGTCAACTCATTCAGTTTTAATCCACACAAATGGTTACTGACAACCCTGGACTGCTGCTGTCTCTGGGTGAAGGACCCGAGAGCTCTGGTTAAAGCCCTGTCTACAAGTCCTGAGTACTTGAGGAACACATTCTCTGATTCGAACCAGGTGGTAGACTACAAAGACTGGCAAATAACACTGACCCGACGCTTCAGATCAATGAAATTATGGCTTGTTCTTCGCAGTTATGGGGTCGCAAACATCAGGAATTTCATCAAGAGTCACATTCAAATGGCCAAGAATTTCGAAGGGCTAATCAGCATGGACGAAAGGTTCGAAGTTGTGATCCCAAGGAACTTTTCAATGGTCTGTTTCAGAATTACACCCATTGAAGTTGGCAAGAAATATGGTTTGTGCAAGGAATTAGAAACAATTACAAATGATTTAAACTGCAAATTACTGGAATCCATCAATGAATCCGGGAAGATTTACATGACCCACGCGGTGATTGGGGGTGTTTATGTGATCCGTTTTTCTATTGGGACGACTCTAACAGAAAACAGACATGTCAATTTAGCATGGAAGGTGATTCAGGACCATGCAACTGCCCTACTAAACGTTTCTTGAACTTGAATATATGGATGCTGGAAATGAACCTATAAATGATGTTTGGGTGGTCCCAACTCCCAAAGAATAAGCAATAGAGCAAAACACTTACAATAAAGGATGGGAGTGAGGGGGGGAAATCAAAACTCGCATTATATGTTGACAATATTTTCGTGAGGATATATATTTTTCCTCGCAAGTTCATGTATTTGTTTTATTTTATTAAGAATAACTACGAGTTAGAAGTTGGATATTGGAAAAATAGATACATAATAATGCATTATGTGATTTAAATTGGAGATCAGAGCTCACATATCCTACATCAAATTAAATTCTAGTTTTCCCATTTTACTAGGATCATTGCCCATATATTAGAGTCCCCCTTGATTCTTCGAGTTCAAAGGTAATGAAGTATATTTAGAACCTTTGAAGTTTTGCAACTATTGTAGGCAAAAATAGAATTAGTATTCAGTATTAGAATTTGTATACCCTAACATCATAGAAGAAAGGCAACATGAATCGTAGCATTATACACACACACACACATATATATATATGAAGTTAAAGCATAAAATTTGACCATAGGAAAACTAAGTGTTCACCCGCCAGCCATAACGAGGGTTAACCCGCGTGATTGCCCATGTGGCGGCACGTGATTGGATCACCTCGCACATGCAGGTGATCCAATCACCCACCGCCACATGGGCTATCACACGGGTCAACCCATGTGATGGCTGGCGGGTGAACATTTTGGTAGGAAAACAAGGAGTGTTCAACCGCCAGCCATCACAAGGGTTAACAAGCGTGATGATGGCCCATGTGGCAGGGGGTGATTGGAACTCGTAGTAGAATGGAAAACTGGAATGGGGCCTTATTGAGGATCGGGTTATATAGTCATTTACCTTATTATAGTGATATATTTGTCATTCCTTGTCTGCCTTATGGACAAGGCCCATCCTATATTGGGCCTGCAGAGTACAGCAAAAATGGCAAAGCGAAGCTTCTCTTTCTTTTCCGCAACGTGTTTCCTTTTCAGTATGTGACTTTTCAGGCTAATTATATATTCACATTCAAATGGCCAAGAATTTCGACGGCCTAATCAGCATGGACAAGAGGTTCGAAGTTGTGATCCCAAGAACCTTTTCAATGGTCTGTTTCAGAATTACTCCCATTGAAGTTGGCAAGAAATATGGTGTGTGCAGGGAATTAGAAGAATTACAAATGATTTAAACTGCAAATTATTGAAATCCATCAATGAATCCGGGAAGATGTACATGACCCATGCGCCAGTACAAGAACAGGTAGAAATGTGAAAAATCAAAGCTTGCATTATGTATTGACAAAAAAAAAATTTACTTAGGATATTTTTTGAGGGTGTTTGTTTTATTTTACTGAGAATAGCTATGAATTGGAAGATGCATACTGGAAGATTACATGCAAAACAACAATACGATACTATATAATTTCATGAGGCCTACATACATGCACGTTTCTAGTTATAAAAGTAAGAATTACTTTCATCGGCAAGCCTATAAAAAACCAGCAAAATAACAAAGTTACCCTTGTCATCATCTACACTTCCTCAACTAATAAAAAAAATTACACATTTCAATAGTTCCACAAATCATTACACTTCTCTGTATACACACAAGCAAATATATATAATTTTGAAAGAAAATGAGCCAATAAAAGGGGCAAGACATTTACTCTGTATAGAATAAAGCATAAATAACCTTCAAGTTGTTGGTAATGGTGTTCAACCCCTTGATAACAACGCAATAAGAAAAGAAACGTAAACTGCATATATGAATTTCGACGGGTGAAGTTGAAAACTGAATAGACGATAATCCACTAGCAATAATGCATTGATAAACCAAATTCTAGTTTCTGCTTAATGATTTCATACGACAGAATTATTACAGTGTGTTTTTCAGCAAAAGAAAATGAAAAATGAGCAGGGGATCGGGTTATATTAGTCATTTCCCTTATTCTAGATTTTTTTGTGCTATAATTATCAAGTTCTTTTGATTCTGCGTTATCGACCATTGGACCCTTTGTACAACTATAGCCGCTCATAAACCGTACAATTTAGGGAGCTTTAGGTAAAAAGGCAAAAATGGGCTACACTCCCCGCAAAGCACTACAAAATAAACAAATAGCATAAATACACTTTTCATTCCCAAGACAAGCAGCGTATTTTTCAAAAAAAATAATTTTATAGCCAAAATAAAAAAAAATAAATATAATTATTATTTAAAACCTCAATTGTCTTGGATAACACACTAGCTGAATATAATTAAACATAGAATTAGATTTATTGGGATCACAAAACATCATCCAAAAGAAAACTCCCATTATACATACATGATGAAATTAGATATATAAGAATTTTCAATTCTAATAACAAAAAATAAACGCGAAGACATCTCTCTGGAAAACTCCATATTCATTCGTCAGCCTCCAAGGTATGTGATAGTAGCAGGTTCATCGACGATGTTTGGAAGGTGGGAATAAGGGTGAAGCGGGATCAGAATGGCATTGTCGGAAGAAGAGATTTTAGGATGTATAAGGCAAGTCATGGAAGAAGGTGAAAGGGCCACGGAGATCAAGGCAAATTGTGCAAAATTCAAAGCTTTGGCTAAAGAAGCTATTAGCGAAGGCGGAACTTCAAATCAAAGCCTTAATAAGTTAGTGTTGAAACTGAACAACTTGTATCTTCCTAAGTTTGGACTATAAGATTGATGTACCTCATTTTAGTTAGCTTTCTTGTTTCCAGAGTATCATCTTTTGTTTGGATGTTTATGTGCTTTTGTTTGAAATATGTTTTACATTAAAGACTATTTTCTTTAGCGTATAAGGTATATTTGTCCATATAAATAATTATTTTACATCACCCCAAGAATAAATTCGACAATTTACTTTTCACGCACTTTACAATATTGATTATATAAAGACACGTAAATATAATATATTATGTTTTCATTAACATTTTTAATCCTATTTACTTCAAGGAATAGTAATTTCTTAACACACATGTTTTTGTAAATCAATTACTTGACACCAAGGAGAAGAGTCTCTAACCAAAGACGTGCAAAATTCTACCTTCAAGAAGTCATGGGTCTTATTATTTATGTTTTTGGTATACTGCTCATCTCCAGAATGAATAACTTTTCAGCCAATAAAATTGGAAAAAATTTACCAGATGTATAATCTTCAGTCTGAATGTTTATGTGCTTTTGTATAGTGTATTGTGTGATAGTATCAAGTTGCTTCCATTTTTTATAATCATTAGAATATCTCATTTTTCATAATCATTGTGAATATCTTTAAGGAAACTCTTGGATAAATGGAAGTAGAAACCTCTTTCTGGAATGAATAACAGATTGATGGCCGCCTTTACATGTTTGCATAACATACCAACTACCCTTGTCAACATAACATATCATGTTCCAATCGTATCACACCAACGGGTTCTATGCACGTAACATCCTTACGCATCTACCAATCGTAAAAACGAACAACCACATCCATAGCCCCAACCAAGGAGTTGGACCCCTAACAAGTACAGAAGAAAATTGCTTCTTCGTACAGCAACCTGCTATCTAGTTTATTTTTTAATCTAACTATTTAATTAATAATAAATGATCAATTAAATGAGTAAAATATATAACTTAAGAAAAAAAAGATATTAAGTCATGATAAACGAACATGTTTAAATTTTAAATTTAAAAATATATGAAAAGATATCAACCACATGATCTCTGGAATATTACATAATAATTTAAAAAGGACCCTTAGGATCATGTTTAGATCATGATTTTAATATATTAAATAATTCAACAAAACCAATCAGAATTAAAAAAAAAATAGTAAAAATTCCTCCTTAAAAAGGGTGCAAAAATGCAATTGTTATGTGTACATCTGCAAAAAAATAAACCGAAGATAGATGTGAAATTTTTTGAAAAAACGGGGTGTCAAATCTAAATTTCCCTACAATGTATACTCTATCCTCCAACTTACTAAAATGTCTATTTCTAGTGTAATAGATCGTGCTTCGAGTTCGAAACCTGACCTCTAATTAGTAGCAGCCAACTCACTACTTGTAGATCGGGCTCTGAGATTTGTTTCATGCGCCCATGTGACGTGCATCTATACACGCCACCAAATATGGGTTTATGTGAATTTACATGTGTATTTTCTATGTAGCATATATCTAGACACGTCACATGTCATATATTGTATGGTATCATATGCCTTATCATTCCCCATATTCTGCGTGCTTCACAGTTGGCCATATTTCCAGGAAACGTTGCTTTTTGCCAGATTTTCTAATTGAAAGTTTTTTTTTGCCCCTAATGCGTTATTTCTTTTAAAGAGCCTGTCGTGTTTTTTCCCCCCCTTCAAATATTTTTACATTGATTCAAGATTCTAATGTTGATGGTCAAAAAAAAAAAAAGATTCTAATGATGAATCATCTTCTTTTCTAGTTGATGTAAATTTGTAACGATTATAATATGATAATTTTTATGCCACAATGTAAAAATGCATGTATTTGATCAATGATGGAATTGTGAAATCAATCCATTGAATCATATTAAACTTGTATTTTGGGAGTGGGGCAGTGCCGACAAAACTACTGAGGGCTTGGAATAAATTCAGCACGAGGTTAAATTAATATATAAATAAAAAATTATATAATAAATAGTATAATTTATGTTTGATTTACAGCTTGAGACGAACGTGCATGGACAAACAGTAAGCATCTCACATCACAAGAGGAATAATTCAATTTTCACGTTTGAAGTAAGCCCCCACTTGTAAGTACAAAAACTATGAAAGTAAGCCCCACTTGTAAGTACGAACACTATGAAACTACTATTTGTCGAATCAAATTCGCCCATCCAATTTTTCAAATCCACCATGTAACCATAAAAGCAATGTGAGAATAAAATAATAGGTAACTTAAAAGTGTACTTATGCAAGTTTCAAAATACGAAAATGGCTCAACAAATCTCATTCAAATGGGGATCAAAGGGCATCTCACGTAGTTAAATGCCTGACTTCATACCGGGAAAACCTGAGTTTGAATTCCCACAAGTCCCCCTTCCCCCATCCCCCTTTGTAATTAAAAAACAAATCTCATTCAAATATTATCTTCATTTGCGTGTACTGCACATTGACTCTAAGTTTTCTATAGAATTAGAACCAGATCTGGTCATGCAGCTACATAGACACATCCATGCGGCCGCACGGGCCAGGGCGGCCGCACAATAAGCTTGCGCAGGCGCACATCCTATTTGTGTGCCCGCACAAGATAATTGTGCGGCCACACCAGTCCGTGCGGCTCCAGCAAAAGGCCCATGGGGCCTGGTGCGGCTGCACAGGTCATCATGTGCTGCAGCATGACCAGATCTGGTTCCAAACTTTGATACCACATCTGGTTCTATAGAAAATTCACATTGACTCAATTTTGTGTCATATTGTCTCATAGTAGTTTTGGAATTTAATTCAAGGGGGAATAAAAAGTCACGACTTATCCCCGTTTGTTTCAGACTAAATACATTGGTCATGTTGATTAATTTCATCGTCTTTTTTAGATATAAATACAATGTTTTCACTCGTTTATGAAAAAAACGAGTTGATGAATAACAGTGACGGAATAAAATTGCAAATTTCTAAATAAAAATCCAAGATATCAACCCTCTCTCTACCATCCCTCGCTCTTTGGCATCCGTCATTGAATCAGCATCGCATATTCCAAATTATATCATGACAATGTGAATGCTTGCTAAAATTAGGACCAACTCCCATTCATGGCTGCCTAAATGCAACCGTCGAACGCAGTAACGAGCATTTCCCGTGATTCAAATGGGATATCAGCTTGTAATAATAATTAATTTTTATTCAAATATATATATATATATAATTGAAAATATGCATTATAGAAGTTAGTAGGCTTCATTTATTTATACGCATAAAGCGAAATTTTCATTTAATTTCACGTGTTTAGGGGACAGTTAATTAATAATTAATTTAATAGATTGACTAAAAAAGTGAGCCAGCTTTTCTCACTTTATTTTGTACAAGTTCCCTTTAAATTAAATTGCATCAGTGAAAAACCCAGCAATTCAAATAAACATTCCTTGTTCAGAAACTCAACTCAGAGCCATTGTTTACCTGGTTTCATTCCAGTAAGCAGTAGCTACTTCAAATTTGGGCAAAACAAGCAAGCGGGCAACTCCAACACCGTCACACAACTATATATATAATCACGACAGCAATTATAAATTAGCAGAAAAAGAAAGCAAAGCAGGGTGAAAGTTAATCATTTTGATTGAGCCCTCCTAGGTAATCCACTGGAATATACCCATTACCCTGCAGCATGCATTTCAACAGCAAAAACCAAATGCAAATGTCTGGCATTGGAAGCTAATCAAAATTGACTTGGAAAAATCTGACCACCCAAAACTGATGCCCCCACATTCTGAATTTCTTGCCTATATTTATAATGACTACCTCAATATCCGTTTTGAAGTTACTGAGAGAAATGAATACAAGTTAGTAGGGATATGCAGCCTGGACGAATACCACTGATGGGCAACACAGCAATTAATTTATGAACGTGTCTTTTGATGCAATCTCAAGTACAAAGTTTGTTATTCAAAACCCAGCCCTGTTCTTTTCCAGCAGATTCCAACAAAGTTCGTTATATTCTCCTTTAGGTTTTATATGATTATAAATTTTTCAACAAATTTATTGCAGCTGTATAAGTATAATAGGATTTCACGGTGCATAGTTTTAGGGTAGTGTATCGTTAGTTTCGCTTCCATACAAAATGGCTTTTATGGAAGTAATGCACCATTATGAACACAGATGCAATATATCCAACATATACATGCACACAGTACACTCTCTGTACCACTGTACTTTACTGGGCACCGGCAACCTAAAAGAGGTGCATCCAATCATTTTCTTTACTTGTCATTAGTGATATCTATGTTTGGCCGGGCTCAGAAGCTACTTAATCTAAAGTATTACTTCCACAATTTGATGCCTAACAGATTCCGAAATCTGCAAAGGAATTTAAAACTTGAAAGCACAACACGAAAATCTAACCAGCCCTTGAAGCCACCAATTGCAGGGTCTCTATCCAACAAGTCTTCCAAGACTCCATATCAGCGTTCTCTGGTCGTACCTGCAACTTATATTAGTTAGATCCAAAAACATGCACCAAAAATTGAATATATTCATTTAAAGAAAATAACAAATTTGGTGTTTAACACAGTGAAACAGAATTAAATCCACGAAATAACAGGCTTGCTGCTTACATTGAAGAATTAACCGTACTCGGAGAGGGGGAAAGACGGTGGGAACAGAATCAGGACAAGGAAAGCAGAGACAAATGTAACTGTAACGAAAACTAAGGTTTTCCTCACTGTTGGAGCAACCATTGAAATTAATTACAAAATGGAAATTTGGAATTGAATGAAAGAGATCAACGTCTAATTTTCTCTACAAAATGCAAATTGGGTACTGAATGATAAAGACCTGTGTCTAATTTCCTATACAAAATTGAAATCGAGTTTAAAATGGAGAGATCTGGCAACAGTCTCAAATACGTGTAACCCAACTAAAAAATTATGGTTTGCACCTATATGCCTTTTTTCCCCCATCCTGCGCGTCCAGCACCCTATTCTTGTCGTGTCGCTCCAAATAATGTCAGTTTGGCATCAATAATAATTGGCTAATAAAACACATATAGTAACAGATTCACATATGACTTTGTCTATACTCATAAATAGAAGAATGCTACATGTACATAAAAAATTTACTAAAAACATTTTGTACATATAAATCACATTTGACAAAATATCATTTTTCTACAATCACATATAGATAGAAGCATTGTGTAAAACTGTGTACACATTTTATGTAAAAGTAGAATTATTCTCATAAATAAATAATGTTACATCTTTTCGAATTGTGTTCAAAACATTCTCTTACTTGCATTTTTTTTTTTTTGCCCCTATATACAACCTCCGTCCCAAAAAGATGATCTAGTTTTCCTTTTTTATTCGTCCCAGAATACAATCTAGTTTCCTTTTGAAAAAGTAATTGAAATATTAGTTCTCTTATATGCCCCAATTTAATGTACATAGTTATCAACAATAGAATTATTAAAGCAGAATAACTAATAAATGAAAGGGTATAACAGGGAAATGATGTTCAAATTTTTTTTCCAATACTATTAAATGAACTTTTCTTACTCTATGTGAAAAAAGGAATAGGATAGGACCACCTTTTTGCGACAGAGGTGGTATAAAAAGACTAATCACTTTCTTCAGACCATTCCTCTTCAGTTCTTGCCCTTACATGCACCCGATTACCTCTCATTATGGTCGATAGCTCTTGAATAGAACAAGAAGTGCTTCTTTCCATCTTCTCTGCCAGTATATCTGTACTCTCTGCAAATCCCAACCCTACAAGTTTGTTCCTTAATAATTCACATGTTATCGTGTATGGCGGTATCCCTTCATCAATCATCATTTCAAAGTATTTACATGCTTCCTCAAGCTTCTTTTTCTTCTTACAAAAGCCATGAACCATGACAGCATATGTTGAGACTGAAGGACAAAATCCTCTGTTTTCCATGGAGTCCCAAACCTTCTCCACTCTATCAAACATCCCTACCCTAATGAGCATTTTAAGTACCATGTTATATGTATGCCTATCAGGTTGGCAAGCATCTCGATCCATTCTTGAAATCAGTCTTAGTGCCCTATTTACTTCGGTATGGTCACAATGGTAAGCCAACATAGTGTTATAACTCCAAGTGTCGGGACTAACCCCCCTCTCAATCATCTCATCTAAGAGCTCGTAAGCTTCATCCACCTTATCGTTCCTACAAAGCTTCTTTATGATGCAATTGTAAGTAAACACATTGGGCACAAGGCGATACTTTTGCATTGAATCTAGAAGCCTAAAAGCTGAATGAAGATCGTCTGCTTCACAGGAAGCTCGAATGAATATTGAATACGTATAAGCATCGGGTTCTAGCCCCTCGTGCCTCATCCGATGGAAAAATTCATATGCCTCATGTATCTTCTGTCCCTTGCAAAGAGACTCCAACATACTATTCCAGGCAAGCAAATCAACTCCACAGCCACTATCAAGCATTTCATCAAACAGTCTTTGCGCTTCACTCGACTCCCCAATCTCACCCCAACCCCTGATCAAAAGGCTAAAAGTTTTCACAGTCGGTTTAAAATCACCTTTAACTCTGTCGAAGAAATCCTGGGCATGCCTCACGTGCTTCTTTTTGCACAATGTATACAGAAGTTGATCCAGATCATCTACAGAAGGCTTTATTCCGAAATCAGACATCTTACTGAAAACCCTTATGGCATCAACAGGCAGATTAGCTCTACTATATCCCCGAAAAACAATCCAAAAAACCTCTTGGCTAATTCCAAAAGATTCAGCCTTTCTCATTTCTACTAAAAAATCCCATAGCAAAGGGAACTGCCGGCTGCTTCCTAAGATATCCACAAGAATAAGGTGGGCCTCTCTACTGTGCTGAAACCCTGGAATTTTCTGAGCCCAGAGAAAGAATCTGTGAGCAGAAAATCCAAGATTTTTACATCTCTTCAATACTTGTTCAACCAAATTTGTATTAATTACTGACATGAATGAGGCAAGTGCTGAATCAAGGTCATGGTGAGGGCTAGATAGTCACTAAGAATACGACACAGCTCATTGACAAGGTGATGGGAATCAAAACCTTTTAAGAATTGTTGGGGTCGAAGTGAAAGGGATTGAGTTGAAAATGGCATCGGACTTTGGCGGTGACATTCGGAGGGATTGAGAATACTGCAGGTGGACTTGGGATTACTATAGGGTTGAATTTGAAAGAGAAATGAATTGAGGAACGATTGGAAGAAATCATAAGAGGGTCTCGCCCGAATGGAGAGAGATCTAGTCGCCATTTGTGCAGCGCATAACCAAGGTGAAACGCGAGTCTCTCAGTGACTGAGCCTGCCTCCTGCATTGTTGTTAAAATTTTAAAGATAATAATTTTATGAAGGGTTAATTTCACAAATCATCCTCAATCTTTGTGTTAAGAATTAGTTTCGTCTCTAATCTTTATTTTCAAACTCCACAGCCCTCAACTTTTAATAAATACATAAAAATCATCATTTTTTCTATTCCAAAAAATTTTCAATAAAATGACTATTATACCCCTTAAACTTTTAAAATTAAAAAAAAGGGTTTAAAAATAATGAAAAAAGAAAGCCCAACCCCTCTCACTCTCACTTCTAAGATTGGCTGCCGGAAATGGAAACATTCCGGGGGCCGACCATTCCACAGCTGGACTAACAGCAGTCTGGCAAAAATTTACTGCCATTTTCGGGCAGTAAATGCCGGGATTAACCCCTTCCTTTTTTGGCGATCGTTTCCGGCAATTCAAATGGGAAGAAGTCTCCCTCCATTTCGGCAGCCAAAAAGGAGGGGTTAATCCCCTCCCATTAACAGCCTAAAAATGGCAGCAAATGGGGAGTGATTCACTCCCCTTTTTTTGTCGTTGGAATGCTTTCATTCTTGCTGCGGAACGACTAGTTGCCAGAATGTTTCCATTTTCGGTGGCCAATTTAGAAAGACGGTGGGTTGGGTTTTCATTTTTTTTATTTTAACTTTTTTATTATTTTTAAACTTTTTCTAAAAATTTAAAAAAAAAAATTTAGGGGTATAATCGTCATTTCGTTGAAAATTTTTTGTAAAATTGAAAAAAAAACAATTTGCTTGCATTTATTAAATATTGGGGGCAGCGGAGTGTGAAAACAAAGGTTCATGATGAAACTGATATTTAATTCAAATGTTGGGGACGATTTCTGAAATTAACCCTTTTATGAATTTACAAAAATAAAAAACTTTTATACTAATTTTTTTTAACATGAAATAGCAAAATCATACGGGTTGAAATTATAATAGAATATAATAAAATTGTTACATAGCTCACAATGCTATGATAACCTATGATTTCACATGTTTTCTATTTATTTTTTCACAAGTTTTTTTTGTTATTTCACTGATGAACAAGTTGAATATAATATAAGATTATTTAAAATTTGAATGAAGAAGAAAATGGAATGTTTACAATTCATAGAGAACTTATTTTTAAAATATTAACACTTCCTCAAACAGTTAAAAGAATAAATAAGAAGTTAGTTAAAACATTGCACCATATGAGTAGAGCTGGGCATCTAATTTGGGAACCCGACAAACCGACTCAACCAACCCACATTGGGTCGGGTCGGGTCACTGTTCCTTGCAAGTCGGGAGTGGGTGGTAGGTTAGGAACCCAGCCAAGTCGAGTCGGGTCTGGACATAGCGGCTAGAAACCGCTTAACCCGCTGAAACCCGACCTGGCAACCTAAGTCGAGTTTAACCCGAGTCGGGTTCTCAGGTCAACCCAAAATAATAATTTTTTCTTTATTAATTTTTTGTTGGTACCTAAAATCATGTTTTGAATATTGCTATTTTAATTTTCCCATTGACAATTTCATTTTCAAACAGAGACAGGCTCTCAATTACCCTTACTCTCTCAAACCCTCAAAAATGATCTCCTCTCACCATCTTGTTTACTACTAGGCCTCGGCAAAAAACCCGAGCCCGACCTGAATATACTCGAATCCGAATGATTAGTGAATAAAAATTATGCTCGAACGGGTACTTGAACCCGAAATCAAATGGGTTTGGACAGGCTTTGGGCATGAGTTAAAATACGAAAAACCCGAAAACGATCTCGAATATTTTTTTTACTCTCAAAATTTTTAAATTCAAATTTTTAATTAATTCTCACATCCATAAAACTATATCCTTCATTTCACAATCACATTTTCAATACACTCGTCTCCTTCACACACACAAAACAAAACTCAAGATTTGTGTAAAAGATGTGAATTTACCTTTTTCTATGAAGATTTTACTAGTTTTTATATATACACCATGTAATTTGTATAAGATAAATTGTTTTTAATCAATTACTTGACAACACTGCAAGTTTATCGTAAACTTGTAAACCTATAAAATTAGAATATAAATAAAGTCACCCCCAAAAAAATATAAATAAAGCCAATTAGCCAAATACTAGTTTCTAATTGTTAACTTTATTATATTAGTATCTAATTATTATTATTTTCATTTAAGTGAATTACATGTGCATCAAATTTTTTGTTCTTCTTATCCATTTAAGTGTTTCTTTTTTCGTTTATGCATTTATATAATATGCGCTAGATACCCGAAAATCTCGAATAAAACCTGAAGTATTACCCGAACCCAAATTGAGATCGAACCCGAACGGGCTTACCATTTTCAAGACTGAATCCGAACTCGAACTAAAATATTTGGTCTGGGTCTGGTCAGTATAATACAAGAATCCGAAACCCGAATGCCTAGGCCTATTTACTACCACACCAGATGTGCCATGCTGGGACGCCACGTTGGATTAAAGCCCGTTTGGTTAAGTTTATAAAGTGAATTTATAAAGAGCGAAAATAAGTGGTGGAGATTTAATTAAAATTTAAAATGTGTAATGATTGTTGAGTAGTTATCAAATTAAGGTGAATTTACAAATAGAAAAAATAAAGCTTGCCGAACAAGCTCTTAAATTTTCAGTTTGAAGTCAGCGTGCAGATCTGCGTTCCCCTCACTCTCTTTCACATTCTCTCTCTACACCCGACCTAACAGATCTTTTTCTCAACACCCCACCGAACAAATGTCCGGCGTAAAAGTGGTGATTGGAATCTGGAGGCGTTGAGGCTGGCAGACAGCAATACTCACTCTGACCCGACGTTCACCCTAACTTCAACTCTTTCGCTCCCTCTCCAGTACTCGAACCGCCCTAACTTCAACTCAATCTTTCATTCTCCACCCGAACCAACTATATTTCTAGCGAAGATCTTCAACCGGACCGCAACCCAACAGTGCGTGCAACCCCGGAGCAAAACCCGTAACCCAGAAGTTCGACGAAGTACAGCGCACTGAGCAGAAGCCGGAACCCCCCCAAAACTGTTCGAACCGCCGGCGAACACAGGCACGCAGTTGTGAAATCGACCGTCCCCAACTCCAGCATCCGTACACCCGTGAGTTCTATTTCATCTGGTAACAAATCGACTCCAATCTTTCATTCTGCAGTCCTGTTTTTGTTAGTTATAATTTCCATGGTTTGTAAGAAGTGGTTGAATGTTGGAAATGTTATTAATTTTAGCGCATCCTCTGTTTCATCGTGGTAGTGGAGATGTATCGAAGGACTTCATTATGTTGAAATGTGGCTATTGAAAATGGCTTTTAGAAATTATGGTAATTTTGAAAATGTTGGAAGTTGTGTTGATTGTGGTAGTTTTTTCAACAATGTTTAATTGTGGTAGCTGAAATGTTTTGAAATACTTCGATTTTGTGTTGAAATGTGGCTGTTGAAACGTGGCTCTTAGGAAATTTTGAAATTTTGAAAATGACGGAAGTTGTGTTGATTGTGGTAGTTGTTGGATTTGTTAATTTGGTTTCTAAACAGGGGTTTGGAAATTGGAAATATTGGAAAATTTGAAATGTGGGAGTTGTGTTGAAATGTGGCTGTTATATTGTGAAGGTTTGATTGTATGGTGGAGGTTTAGAAAGGTTCAATTCTACGCTAAAAGTTTGATGACACATGGTGGTTGTCTTGGAACTTGGTTGTGAGTAGCAAATATGTAAATATTAGCTACGATTTGTAAATATAGGCAACTATTTGTAAATGAGGCAAACAAAAATTAGTACAACCCTTCCAATAGGGTAGAGAAAACTATACCTCACTATGTTATAATTTGGTTAGATTGTTGGATGTTAGCGGTTAAATTTGTTAAATTTGTTGGCTATTATATAAACTTGAAAAAAAGAATATGATAACTTTTGAAGCAAGAGTGTAGAGAATTTGGAAGATATGAGGTAGCGTATGCGATTATCCCCTTGAAAAGAAATGATAACTTTTCACGTAAGAGGGTGGAGAATTTGGGAGATTCTTATTTGTTGTGACAAACACTATTGTTTGTTTACTTAGTTTACATTTGGCTTCATTTTTAAGTGTGTTTGATTTGCATATTTCGTAAATTGTGGTGGTGCTTCGACCAACCAAAATAAAATAAAATGAGAAAATAAAAAAAAGGGGTTAACAATTACTTATATAAGTATTCGTGAATAGTGAAGTTAATTTGATGACCCATGTGTAAGGTTTTTATTTTTTAATAGCTTGATTGTTATATGTTAAGCTGGACACCAAGAAGAAGACTATTAATTAGGTTCCCCCTTTCCATGAGCATGGTACCGTGAATTCACGTAACTGATTATAGTTTTTTTTATTTATTATTATTCTTTTTTACCTGGTAATTCTGCACAGGTGCATTAATGGGGAAAGTAAATAGAGGAATATATTGGAGCTGCAGAGATCCCGCTCACATGTTGTGGGACTGTCCGTACTTGACTAGGTGCATGACGTGTAAAGCTGGGTATAGGACATGCTTCATGTCCACCCAAGATAATGAAAACAAAGGTCCGCTGTTCTTCGGGTGCACGGACTTTGAATGCAATCACTTTGAATGGGCAGACGAGCAGCCAGGTGGCCTTCCATGCCTTTCCTTTTCTACCGCAGGGAGACGAGCAACACAGCACCCAGCCAAGATAAGGCAATTATGAAAGACGATGGGGAAGATCTGCTTGAAGTGTGCTTCCATATCGAAGAAGCAGGACGTTGGGATTTCTCTCGAAGTCATCAAAATATCCTTCCAACCTCGGTTGAAGTGGTTGCTGTGTACACCATGTGAAGGCGGTTGAGGACATATCATATTAGCCACCCCCAACCCGCTGTAACTTAACCCCCCATAATGAATTGTTACTTGTATCTCATACTTGTAATGATTTGGTTGTAAGAGAAAGTAGACCGGTTGCCATATTTAAAGTTGTTCTTACTCTTGTCGAAGCTACTTCGTGTTATCACTTTGTAATGAGGTTGTAGTTTTCGCCTGCTTTGTCTTCTACGTACGACCTGAAAAATCGACTGAGTTTCCTTGATATTTGAGCATTTCCCACTCTGTTCTAGTGCCACTTACGAACAAAATACAATCACATCCAAGTTTGCCAAACGTAATACACATCCATATATGCTAATCGAATCCAAAAGTACATACATCGATGTATACTTTAAACTGTACCCAAAACATATTAACAGACATAGTACATAGTACATATAGTTGGCACTTGCAGCCTAACAAAAAGGGCTCACACCCCCACCAACTATGTAGTGGTTGCTGCTATTCTCCACTTCAAGAGGTTGCCTATTCAAGATACCTGCAATCACGTCATTGAAACGATGTCAAATAAGTGGTATGCCTATAAAATTATTTATTCATTCAACTTTATGAAATCAATCTGCTAAAAAATTTAACATTGTAAGAAATTTTCTAACTATTTAATTTTCTCATTTACACATTATTCCTATCTTATAACAAAATTATATAACCTTTGGTATAATTAAATCGAAGATCTTGCATGAAATATCAAAATTAAAAGTGAAGTTACGTAACTTTCAATTATATCTACCACAAATTTTCAGAAATACCTACCCATCCACAGAACTTGTTTTCGGACAGCCCTACGATCCACTGCTCCAATGTGTTACCGTTGACGGTAGGGTCAACAAAAAAATTTCTTTGGCACCTTCAAGATAATCGAATGACATGGCTGGTCGGTATGGCTCAATGTGCTAGTTTTCCCTGCTCAATGGGTTCACCAAGGTCAATCGATGCCATTAAAAGGGAAAAAAAGACTACACATAGTATATCGTACTCAGTAAGTAAATGTACCTCGCCTTTGCATGGTCACACGTACGACGATCATGGACCACCATCTTGCATGCGCCACAGCGACGAATTCCCTGTGTCATGGCCTTCTCCCGAGCAGATTTGAAACAGTTGCCTCCCCTTTTACATTTAGATGGCTCGGGATCGCATATGACGAGACAATGCCTCGTATCACCCGCTCCGCTTAACTCGTGCTCGTTGCCTACCCCGCCTTCACGGGCCAGTAGCAATGGATACAACACATCCATTACACCTTCCATCATCCTCGTGCCAGCCTCGGTCAACACTGCCTTCTCAATCACCTTGCGGTGTTTCTCGGCCAATCGCCGGCTACGCTCCACGCATCCTTGTGCTTGGGGAATAGCTGGAGTAAGATTGAACACTGGGTTCGACTTCGCTTGCTTCGACCAACAGTGCAACATGTACTTATCCGGTAACTCTTTGTACTGTTCGGTCTGTAGGGTTAACATTGACAACCGTATAAGTCGATAAAAGAACTATAAACTTGGAAACGCTGCTAGGTTCAAAAAAAATTATGAAAATAAGGTAAAAGAAAAAACAGGAGGGCATTTTGGTTGCCTTGTTATACTACCCGCATCCAATACAGCAAGCGCCTGCATGGAATCCCCTCAGCCTCAAACTTACGACAGCTATATACGGCGAACTCAGTTGAAATGTCATATGTTATCTGACGCTTATGGTCTGCCATTCTCTGAGAGTTAAAAGGGCTAATCTCATACAACTGTGCCTCCTGCGTGCTTCCAGTAGGTCTGCATACATGTCTATCACAGCTCCGTAGCTCCTTCTGAACAACCTTCAACACGGACTTCGTATACTTTTCCGCAATTTGCAATTCAATGAGAGACTGTGTCTCTTGGACAATTCTTTCCTCCAGGTCGATGTGGTTAGCCTGAAGCTCCAGGTGCCGCTGGCGCTCCACAGCTCTCTTTAACCACATGTACAAATCATTCAACGAGCAATCTTTCCTAAGATATCGCTTGAAAAACGCATGATTACTTTCCGCCCATTGCGAGCTTGACATACCAGCCGAGAAAACCCCCTTCACAAAGGCTGAGACCCACCGGGACCACATCTCAAACATATCGCCAAGCCATTTTCACAAAGGCTGAGACCCACCAGGACTGCATCTCAAACATATCGCCAAGCCACTTACCCTCCGCAAGTGGAGTGTTTGACATAAGCTCCTCCCATCAGGACTCAAATTCAACCGGCGACTCTGAGGTCCATATGATATCCCTCAGCTTCTCGACATGCCCTCTATGCACGGCTAGCTTCAACTTCTCCGGCCAAATGCACAACCGGTAG
>CAVNYN010271853.1:0-53035 GCA_963692815.1 Nyctanthes arbor-tristis | reverse complement strand
GACCACCGAGATCTACACCATTGCCTACACTCTTTCCCTACAGACGCTCTTCCGATCTCATTTCATTTCCGGCAGCCCTCTTTTTTGACGGGGGTGAGGGGTTCTCCCCCATGTGCTGCCGGAAATGACGGCGCTTTTGCTGCCATTTCCGAAGCCGGGGGGGGGGGGGGAGTCTCCCCGAGAATTTCTGGCAGCCCAACGGCTGCCGGAATTGGCAGCAAAGGGAAATGGCAGCCCTTTGCGACCATTTCCGGCAGCCAAAAGGGGGATTCCCCCTCCCCCCCCCCCTTTTATTTTTTTTTTTTAAATTAAAATATTTATTTTTTTTATATTTTTAAATTTTTTTGTTTCCTAATTTTAAAATGGTAAGGGTTTAATGGAAATTTATTCAACGAGTTAATGGTGAAATTGACAGAAACTATTAAAAGGGACTATATGTGACTTAATGAGAGGTTGGGGAGCAGCTGATACTAGCCCCAAAGTTTGAGGACGAGATGTGAAATAAACCCTTTATTTTATTTTATTTTTTTAGTTAACACATTATTGTATTTAATTCAACTTATCATTTAATGACATTTATTGCCATGTAGAATTTTGATAGGAGCATTGGTGCTACATAGCATTTTTTTAAAAATATTATGTGGATGTGGATATAACACCAAACATATTGGTTTTCAATTACGCTTTTCCAATGTGGTTATAGAATTTTGTTCAAAGTATTGCTTACTAGGTTTTTTATCATTCTCCTTTTTCCTCCCTCCAAAAACCAGAAGGCACTTGGGAAGCAAATGCCCCAGTTGTGGTTATCTATATCATTTCTTGGTTAATTGATCCTACTTTATTGTTACTCAGCCTGCTTCGTAATTTTTTCCAGTCAGTTGAATTCAGTGACATTGTAAAAATTGGTCGTACACACACTCAAGATGCAACACCTTTGACCCTTGGACAAGAATTTAGTGGCTACACCACACAAGTAAGATTTTTATCCTACAACTTACTGGATTTTCTGCCATGATAAAACAAAGTTTGTTCACTTGAAGTTCAAAGGTTGCTAGAATTATCACATCCGATGATCACCAAATGCTTTCATGTATGGTCTCAGGTGAAGTATGGAATTGATCGAGTTTTATCTACCCTTCCTCGCATGTATCAGGTTTCCCTCTTTTCTTTGGATGATTCTCCTCCTGATATTAACCTCTCTTTTTCTTTCATCTCTGCTGTTTTAAGAGATCTGAAATATTTTATGATTAGCTTGCACAAGGAGGCACCGCTGTTGGGACTGGATTAAACACAAAGAAAGGGTAAGTATTGCAGCTTTTAAGTTATTAATTTGTTGCATGTTACAAGTTACCTCTGTTTGGATTGTTTCAAAGATGTCTTTTCCTGTTACTTGTTCCTTTCATATTATTATTGTTAAAGTTCAATGGATGTATTCTAGCGCCAGCCGGCCCCATTTTTTAAAACAACCAATAAAAAAAATAACTGCCCCCTACTGGTGGGGGTGAGTCGTTGGGCCTGTGTCCACATCAGCCTCCACAAGGAACCAACAGCTGGTGCTAGAACAGGACACTGAAGTTCAATTTTGAAGTATTTCTCCTTTTGAACTTGTGCCAACATATCACTTGTTTCAGGTTTGATGTAAAGATTGCTACAGCAGTGGCAGACGAAACTAGCTTACCTTTCGTGACAGCTGAAAATAAGTTTGAAGCATTGGTACTCTCTTTCCTCCTAAATTATTGTGCTTTTGATTACAAGTGTCTGCAAAACTGCTTAAGCTAAATTATAAGCAAAAATTAATTTTATTTTGTGTTTTTGGATAATGTAGGCTGCACATGATGCATTTGTTGAAACCAGTGGAGCCTTAAACACAATTGCTGCCTCTCTCATGAGAGTGGCAAATGACATACGTTTCTTAGGAAGGTTTGTTTGCTTAGACATTACTCATTTTCTTTATTATGTTGCTTTATTTTGGATGTTCTGACATTGTCCTCTTTATCTAGTGGTCCACGTTGCGGTCTAGGAGAACTCATTCTTCCTGAAAATGAACCTGGCAGCAGTATCATGCCGGTTATCTACTTATCAATCTCTTATTTATTTGAAAAGTATTTTACACCATTTTTATAACTAAAAACAACTGATCCTTATGTTTCAGGGAAAGGTGAACCCTACTCAGTGTGAAGCTCTCACTATGGTCTGTGCTCAGGTAACTTGAGTTAGAGTAATATAATTGACAAGTCAATTACAAGCTCTCTTGAATTTCCTTTCACTTTCTACTCATTGGTATCTATGCTGATTTATTATTTTCAATGCCTTTCAGGTTATGGGAAATCACGTAGCTGTTACGGTGGGGGGATCAAACGGTCATTTTGAGCTGAATGTATTCAAGCCTATGATTGCCAGCAATCTTTTGCATGTATGTAACAGAATTTATTTTTGTAATGAAAAATAGAGTGCCGGATAGATCTTTTAAGTTTCTTTTGATTGTTGAGAAAGTGAATCTCGCTGCATCACTCTATAGATAACATTTGGATGGGAAAATTATGGGATTCATATGGTTCAACCCCGAATTGAATGTTTGATTGTCATTTTTTTTTTAAATTATAATGAGATGGAATTAGTGGTAGGGATTTAATTGGCGTTTGAAATGTGTGGTTGTGATTATGCAGTAGTCAAATCAATAGTAGGTGACATTATAATTTTGGGGTATAATGAGAATCAAACACTGCGGAATTGGGCAGTATTTTGTTTTTTGTTGAATTTGGTGGGCACTCGTTGCTTAGTGTAATGTATTATTTTTTTCTTTTGGGGGGTCATCTAGTGACTGTTATTTTTTTCAGCATGACATTTTTAAGTTATTCTCTCAACATTTTCTTTTTCCATGATGAGAACATTATGTTGTGGCACGTTGGATCCCCCCCCTTCCCCCTCCCTCTCTCTCTATGATCTTTTATTTTATTGTTTATTTATTTATATTTAGAGGAACCATTTGCACTCAGAAGTTTTTTCCCCCCGATCATAGTCCTTGAGACTGATTGGGGATGCATCAGTTTCATTTGAGAAGAATTGCGTGAGGGGAATTCAAGCCAATAGAGAGAGGATTTCAAAATTATTACGCGAGGTTAGTCAGTATGGAACATCATGCTAGCATCAAATGTCGTTTTGTTTTCCTGTTGAAACACGCTAAGATGATTTGATCTAATGGAATTTTGTATAACCTTGCAGTCACTCATGCTCGTCACTTCTCTGAACCCAGTAATTTTCTGAGATTATTCACTTTTTGGGCTGTAAATTTTCCACATCTGGAACGTGCTTATTCTAATGCAAGTCAATGATGATTGTTTCAGAAAATTGGCTATGAGAATGCTGCATCAGTTGCCAAGACTGCCCACAAGGAGGGTTGTACTTTGAAGGTGAGATTTCCCCACACCTTGTGTCAAATACATTAACCGTCTTACACTGAATTCAGTCATTGTATTGTGCATATAAATTCGATACAAATTTTGAATTTGCAGGAAGCTGCCCTGAAACTTGGAGTTCTCACATCTGAAGAATTTGACAACCTTGTAGTCCCAGAGAACATGATTGGTCCCTCCAACTAAGATCTGATTTTTTCATCATTCTTGGTTTAAGATTATCTTAATAAAGTTTCATGGGATGAAAAAACAAATATCCTCTTGAGTGATTCATTTTTGGGTGGGATTTTCTCAATTGTTGGTCACTTGTTTTGTTGGTGAGCAGTTCACCTAGTGAGTTTTCAACATTTCACAGTGAGGCATATGTCGAATCGATTTCGGCACAGCGTTTGATTTATCAGCAGGAAATCCTCCCTTAATTTTTGTAACCATAGTACATTATGAAACTGTTATAGCCAAATAAATAAGTGTTTCAAATGTTAGTATTAGCCAACTTTAGATGTTTTTGTAAGGGGTACAGCATTTGCCTGTGGGACTCCAGTGGCTGATTGAATTAGATGCATCAAGTCCTTGTACTACTTCTGTCTTATAAAAATAGATTTGTTTTTATTTTCATACAAATTAAGAAGTTTAATTAATGGCATTGAAAGAGTAAAATTTATGGTAAATTGCAGTAGAAGTCCTCAACCTTTGTACTCATTAGCAGTTGTCCCTAAAGTTTAATCTACAGTAGGAGACTTAGAGCATTCACATTGGTAATGTTAAATTAAAGTATTAGTAAAGTTATTAGTTAACAACTTAAAAATATAATTACATTGGTGATGTTAATGAAGTTAAAAGAATCTTTTTATTAACTTGTTGACTTTAATATTAAAGTTAACAATATTTTTAACAACTTATGTGACTAATCATATTTATTTTCTTTATTTTTTATATTGTTTATAAGTTGAATTAATTTAGACATAGTTCACTTTTAACTTAAATTATAAAGGTTAGTTTAACACCACCAATGTGTTATTTATCAATAGTTAAATTTAACATTCTTAGAGCATCTACATTGATAGTATTAAAATTAACTATATGTATGAGAAAAAAATAAAGTTTTTAGTGATTAGAGACGTTTATGCAAGTTAAATTTAACTATTAGCTTGTGTCAGATTAGTGATTCTAATTAAGAGTGTTAAATTTAATCCTCAATTTAACAGTTAGAGTGGGTTAATCCCAATTCTATTAAAATAAAAAAGAAAAAATAATTCATTGTTAACAAAACTAATAACTTATTAAAATAAATGTTTTTAGCAACTGTTTTAACACCATCAATATAGGTTGTTTTTTAAATTATTGATTAACAACATATTTTAGTACTATTAATGTAGATGCTCTTACATGACATTTAATAGTTACTAAAATTCTATTTTATTGCTTATATAAATAGTTCAATTAAATCTAACCACGCCAACTATGAATGCTTTTACAACTTTTTTGAAAATTCGGGTTGGGCCTGCTGGGTGACCGGGCAATTTTACAACCATCTGCACCACTTTGCCAAGGTAATGTTGAGGTTGTACTTGGTGTGCGTGGGCAAGCAACACGTACAAATCTCTATAACTATCCATATATATACTTAAAAGTAGGATAATTTTTATTTCATTTTTTCCTGTCTAAAAACACTTATTAAATCAAAATATCTCATCTTAATCATTGGTTTATTCTATCAATCTTGGCCATTAATTTCTATTTTACTGTTTAATTTTATTTACCTTTTTAATTTGTTACCGATTTATAAATTCCATTTTTATCTTTCATTTCCTTTTTTTTTCATTTTCCTTTTTTATATTATCACTATATTTTTTAATTTTCAATTACAATTACTAAAGCAGATTTCATTTTATCTAAAAATATCTCTATTTCTTTATCTAAATTTTCCTTATTTCCTTTAGTATAACTCATTCTATCTAAAAACTTTCTCAAATCTCTCTTACTCTCTTTTAAACCTTTCACTCTTTATCTAAAGCAATTTTATTTTCGATCGATTTTCTTAATTTTTTGTTTCAATTTATTTTACATCGTCAGATAACTTCTGGATTGATTCAAACATTCGCCAATGTTCAGAAAATCAGACCTGTCATCGAATCAAAAAAGCTAACAATTCAAGGTCATCTGACCTATTTAAATTAAATTATTAAAAACAAAATTAATTTTTACCTAAAATAATGTTAGAATTTTATTCCCTTTTTAAGAGTCATCAAAAATATGACTTTGGGTATAAAATGGAATCTCACATTGGTTATTTAGTGAAAAGAATTGAGAATGTACACTTATATTAAGCTATTTAGAGAATAGCTCAATAGGGCCTTAACTTATATGCCTTTGAGTTTTCAAAAAAGTTTAAAATTTTAATGGATTATTATTGAAAAAACATTTATTGTGAATAGGTAAACTGTATCTGTCTTATCTCATAACGTCAAGCTATTTTCCCGATTAATTCCGATATATTCACAAATGTTCAGAAAATCAGACTAATCATCGAACTGAAAAAGCTAACAGTTCAAGGCCACAGAACCAATTTTAATTAAATAACTGAAACAAATTAATTTTTACTTAAAATAATGTGAAAAAAACATTCGACTTTATAATTTTTTTAATCTTTTCCTTTTAAAAATATGTTGAAATTTTGTTCATTTTTTAAAGAGCATCAACTTTGGAATAGAAAAAAAAATCTCACATTAGTTATTTAGTGAAAAGAATTGAGGATGTATGTCTATATTAAGCTACTTGGAGAATGGTTATGCATAATAAGGTCTTAGCTTATGGGCTTTAAACTTTCAAAAAATTTAAAATTTTAATGGATCATGAGTTGATTACCCGAAATGCTATTGTACTTTCAAAATATTATCTCGCATACCATTATACTTTAAAACTCACTTCAAATGCCACTAAACTTATAAATGTGCTGCTTCATTTGTCACTTCGTCAAAACCCGGTTAAAACAATAACGGCTTTGATGGCTTGGTTGACGAAATTTGTGACGTGACATCTTAGCCGTTATTTTTTTAATAGGGTCTTGACGGATTGGTAAATGAGAAAATATTTTCACAAGTTCAGTGGCATATGAGGTGAGTTTTATAAAGTACAATGGCATCTGAGATTGCTTTTTTGAGAAAAAGTTCATTGTGAGTCGTATCAGTCTTTACCTCACACTGTCAGATTGTTGATTAAGTATTTACAAATGTTTAAAAAATCAGACCGGAAAGGATAACTGTTTCAAGGTTATTGGACCGATTTTAATTAAATAATTGAAATAAATTAATTTTTACCTAAAATAATGTAGAAAAAGAAGATTTGATTTTATATATATATTTTTTGATATTTACCGTTTAAAAAAAGTTAAAATTTTATTCCTTTTTTAACAGCAATTGAAAATGTGACTTTGAGAATAGAAAGTGAATCTCACATTGATTATTTAATGAAAAGAAGTAAGGACATTTTGAGGATGTATGTCTATATTAAGCTGCTCAGAAAAGGGCAATGCGTAATACGCACATTCTATAGTGTCTATTGGATGCCATCTTATGGTCTACTACCCCAATGACGTTCAATTGGTGCGTGCCACATAACCCATTGGACACCATAGGATAGCGTCTAATGGACACCATACAAAAGCCGATACATAATAGAGTTTTAGCTTATGTGCCTTAAACTTTCAAAAAGTTTAAAATTTTAATAGATCATTTTTGAGCAAAATTTTATTGTGAGTTGTATCTACCTTTATCTCACATCATTGAATTATTTTCTGGAATGATAGTCCAGTATTCGTAAACGTTTAGAAATCAAACCGAAAAAGCTAACAGTTCAAGGTCATCGTACCGATTTTAATTAAATAATTAAAATAAATTAATTTTTACCTAAAATAATCTGGAAAAAGAACATTTGATTTTATAATTTTTTGAACTGTACCTTTTAAAAATGCTTAAAATTTTTTCCATTTTCTAAGAGCCATAGAAAATATGACTTTAGGAATAGAAAGAGAATCTCACATTAATTATTTGATTAAAATAATTAAAGATGTATGCCTAGATTAAACTGAGTTATGCATAATAAGGCATTAAATTATAAGCCTTGAGCTTTCAAAAAGTTTAAAATTTTACTTGATTATTATTGGGTAAAAAAAGTTTATTGTAAACTGGTGAACCGTATGCGTCTTTATCTCACACATCAGATTACTTTCTGGATTGGTTCTAGTATTCACAAATTCACTTCAATGTTTTCCTTAGTTTTTTTAGACCCTTTTTGATTTTCAGATATTGTATGTTTTTCTTTACATGCATGTAAATGATCAAATATTTTAGTTTAAGAGCTATTCAAAATATGACTATGGGCATAGAACAAGAATCTCACATTCATTATTTAGTGAAAATAATTGAGGATGTATGCGTACATTAAATTAGTTAGAGAAGAGTTATACATAATAAGGTCTTAACTTATGGGCTTTGAGCTTTCAAAAAGTTCTAAATTTTAATAGATTATTATTAAAAAAAGTTTATTGTGAACCCGTAAACTGTATCCGTCTTTACCTCACATCTCGGATTGTTTTTTGAATTGGTTTTAGTATTTGTAAATTTTCTTTAATGTTTTCCTTTTTTTTGTGTATACTATTTTTTATCTTTATTAATAAAATATAATGTATTATGGATAGTACTTATATGTTTTTTTTTTTGTATAAACGTAAAAGATCAAATATTATAGTTGAAGAGTCATTGAAAATATGACTTTGGGAGTAGAAAGGGAATCCTACATTGGTTATTTAGTGAAAAAATTTGAAAATGTATGCCCATATTAAGGTACTTGGAGAAGGTCCTAGAACACAGTTGGGAGAAAGGTCGTACAGAGAGCCTTTTGCCGATAAGCAAGTCAAGTTTCATGACAAAAGCGAAATCGATCATAAAATAAATAGATTGTTATTGAACTTATGAGCTTTGATTTTCTAAAATGTTCAAAATTTTAATAGATTATTATTGAAAAGTTTATTGTGGTGAACCGTATCTATTTTTATCTCATATTGTCAGATTGTTGTCTGGACTAGTTACAGTATTAGCCAATTCCTGATTTTTCTAATTGAATTAGTCATCGCGGTTCAGTTTTTTAAACACTAATTAAATTATATTAATATATTAAAATATTTAATTTGTAGAATGTGTATGTTCTGAAAAATTAGATATTATTAATACATATTACAAAAGTTAAAAAAAAGGGACAAAAAATACATATGCACTCTGCAGAAAAAGTTAATATCCACTCATAGACAATTTTATATAGATATTTTGAGCGTTATAAATTAAAAAAGTTTGAAAATTATAACCTGTGTTAAAGATGGCCAAACAACAAATTCTACTATAAATGTTATAATACATATATATTATTGCTCATGATTTATTCTAATTATGTTTATCGGATGTAACATATTTTCCTGTGTGTTATACACTGATAGCCTAATACAAACTCTAAGAATTTTCTTCAATATTTTTCTTAGGTTTTTTTTTTTGGTAGACTATTTTTTTTATCTTCATTAATGAAAGATATTGTATCACGGATAACACTTATATTGTTTTCTTTATATGCACGTAAATGATCAAATATTATAGTTTAATTCTTTTTTGTACAATTATGTTTAATCTCCTTAAATTATTTATACTTTCTGATATTATCATCTCGTGTAAGTGCAACTGGGTGAAATAACTAGTGGATCTTCAAAACCGTTAATAGCAACAAATAAACAACCCTTAATAAAGAGTTGTGTTATTTGAACAAAAGAATATATAAAACTTCTAAAAAAATTGATACATGCACAATCATATTTTTCAGCACATCACATTACTTTTATATCAATACTAATAACAAAAGACACATGTCAATTTTGTCACTGTTTTTGTCTTTTTTTTTCAACTAGAATTATTCATTTGTAAAACAAGGACACAATCACCTTGGGCATGAATGTATTATTTTATAAAGAGTAGCTTTTTATTAAGTGGCATTAAATGATAAATTTAATTCAAACAATCACATATCCCCACATTTAATTACACTTATGATATAATGACAACACACTACCTCATGAAATTATAATGACCAATTTTAAAAACACTAGATTCTCGCCCGTGTATTTTATGAGAATATACTAAATCAAATTATATCTAATATTAGTACGAAATATTAAATAATATATGATTAGTCACATTCAATTGCAAAGTTTTAATTATCTTGTTGTTAACTAATAACTATTATGTACTTATGCAATATGGAATGCTATTCAATGACCTTAGTAGGGATTGTAAAAAAAAATTGTCATACTCGATATCCATGGATAGCCGATCCTATTAGGATGGGGAATACCTGATTAAACAGGTAATTCAATCTGAGATGAGATAAAAAAGAAAAAGAAAATGGGGAAATTAGGAAAAACAAGAACTAGTGTCTATGTAATCTTTTTCTTGAACAAATATATGATATTATACTACGATATCAAGTTTTTCACTTTTTTTTTTTAACTTGTGTGGACATCCAATTTTTAAAATTTTTATGATAAGAAAGATTATTTCAATTATTTTTCCCATGTGATGTACGGATGAAAAATTAGTCTTTTTTTTTTTTAAATCACGAAGCTCCATAAAAAATTTGGTGAGCCAAAGTTTGCATGCTCTTTGAATACCTCACTCAACTTAGGTTAATAGTTGCGCTATGTTTTTAAGCAGGTACATATTGGCATACCCATGGCAGTGAACCCATTGACTTAATACACTCGATGTTGTAGCATGGGGGCTCCCCTCCCCCCCACACAAACACCCCAAAAAAAGGCCAAAAACTTTTTCCCCCATTGTAAAATAAAGGCTCCGCCACGTATACACTGAAAGTATTAAAAAAAGTACATGAAGCATTAAAAAGTACAAGGATTAAAGCTATTTCAAAGTCAGTGGATTCCCTTATTCATAATGCTATTTGTCATGATAAGGTCCACTTGATTTTGGTAACAATTTAAAAATTAATTGGTCCATAAACGAATTTAAACTTCATATTTCATATACGTGACATCATGTAATTGTGTCATATAGAGTAAAATGATTAAAATAATATGAAAATTTACATTACATCAATGGGGTGGGGTTAACAGTGCGTTGTCATATGTTCAAAATTTGAATTTAAAATTTAAACTTGTTTATAAACAGAGTTGATTTATAATTGGTTGCCAAACGTTTGCTGCAACAAGTGTAGGGATTAGGAAATGGTCTACCATCTCAAGTGCACAGCCAGCTTAGTTAGTAGGATTATCTCTCTTCGTTTATGGGCTTAGACATCAATTTTCACTAAAATTTTGTATATAAATCATGTATTGTCAATTCCCAAAAAAATAAAAATTATTATTACTAACATGTATATTTATTAATGAAGAGATAGTCAGAGAATTAATCACTCCCTCTGTTCCAAATATATAGTCCAATTTTCCTTTTTGAGTTGCCCAATTATATAATCCTATTTTCATATTAAAAAGTAGATTTACATTACTTGACTAATTTACTCCTATTTATTATTACTTAGTTATAACTATCAATTTTGAATTCTACGGATTAAATAGGGATAAATTACGAATACTCTATTATAAAATGTGTCTTTCTAATACATTTCTTAATCTTTGTGAAAAGTCTTAGGCATTCGAATGCTGTCAGGTTGTTTGATAAAGCTCTAAAAAAACTAAGGCCTGAGAACCAAGTATTAGAAGAAGCAAATTGTAATGTCTAATTTCTATGATGGTTACTTTATGTACATGTAAGACCTGAGCAAATAAACAGCCCTTCTCTCTACAAATATTTACTAGAGGCGCTTTACTTAATAAAATCGTGTACAAGTCATGTTGATAAGTATGATAATGAGCAACACACGCTGGCATTAAGTTCAATTCGAGCCTATATCTATGATATATATCTTTCAAGCCTATGTCTATGATATCGATCCATAAGGTTACAATAATATATAAGATTCATGATCTCTGAAGTACATATATCTCGCATAAAAAATATAAACTCAATATGCAATTTTATTTCATAACAAATTGGGAGAAATCTAAATTAGAGACAAACAACCACAATTATTTTATTAGAGGCACATGATCATGAACTTATTGGAAAAAGCAATTTGTGGCCCATATTGCCAGTTTTTCTAAAGAAACAACATTGATTCCCAACTTTACTATAAAAAGCAAGAAACTACTGGTGGTTTCAAGATATCACTTGTAGTTTCAAGAAACCACTAATGGTTTCTTGCTTATTTATTCTTTAATTGAACCGACATTATTTCCTTGGAAAAATTTCTATTATTGCTGCTATGGTAAACATCTTAACTGGTGAACAACTAAATATCTTCATCTTCTTCGAAATAAGGCATATCCTTTTCATCCAAATGTACCCATGCTTCAATTCCATCACTCCCTTTGTTGTTCATAAGTAGAACCACATTTTGACCGCATGTGTTTGGAATACTTACCCATATAGGCCTTCCCCAACCAGATCAGCATCATAAAATTTCAGCATCATAAAATTTAAACTTACTCCAATATGTAAACCACAAAAAAATGGCGTCATTCCGCTGCAATCCAGCAATCGTGCTCAAGGCAGTATCAAATAGGGACAGAATATTCTGATCAGGATCACTCAATAGTTGGGCGCAATCGGCAAGAGTTTTAGTGATGTTATCGCCCAAAAAATGAACAAAGTCTTGAAATTCCATGTTTTCACATTCTTGTGCTGTACATTGAGCAACACATAGTGTGCTCAAGTTGCCAGAAGAGTATTTCGGCAATGGTGGATTAGTTCTTCCTTGAATATTAACTCCGTTTTTAATAACAAAACCCTTGGATTTTCCATATTTTTTCTGATCCATTCGGACAAAAGCCTCTATAATAAGTGCATACACTATTCGTACCCTCGATACTAGTTACTTCCCTAGGGTTGTACCCATCACTTCGCTCTTAGGCTTGATATTGCCCTTTCATCGAACAAAAACCTCGTCACTACAATCTTTGGGTTCTCTATAATTGATGTAGCTTCCCTTTCTGTTTTAGTCTCCAGTAACTCGATCTTTCTACTGCCAGGGAAAAGTATCGGAGAATTGAAGACTGGGGAAATTGCCTCAGGAGCATTGTCTCCCTAGCTGGCACTCCTCCATGCTGCCATAAAAGTATTAATTGAGCTTGCATCCACAACCTTGTGCGATGCGCTGATACAAATTGCGAGTCCTCCACATTTAAACTTGTTTTCTTGAACCGAAAACAATGGATTAACTATAGAATGACCATTGCGGGGAATAAGGTCATTTATTTCGTAAGATTTCACCTAGCCAAAGGCATTGATAAGCTTTATGAGGTGGCAATCTACTTGAGCTTGTACATAAAGAACACCCTTGCCACTAAATTGACCGATTATTTCTCCATTGTTTATCTTCCAGCAAGTGGGTAAAACCACGATAATATTTGCACGAATGATTCTTCAAGTTGGTTTGAGATTTCATTATAAGATGAGTAGTAGAGAAGAACATGGAAATACATTCGACCAGCTAACTCATCCACGTAAGATAGCTTGAAGTTTTGAAGGATTGAAGGAGTTGAAGTGCATGGTTTTATCAACTTCCTACTCATAACCTCAACCTTTATGCTTTCTTGTCTGAATAAAATCAGATGAAGAAAAAATGAACAAAACCAGACGAAGAAAAAATGATTATATATAGTAACACAGTTGAATGATTATAGAATGGTGGGTTAGTGTTGGTTTTTCTAGGATTAGTGTAGTAGTAATTTGGATTATGGAATTGGGATAAGTGGATAAATAGAGAAATGGAAAGTTTTTAGTATCTAGTGGGAGCAAAATTTTTCACTCGAAAGTTTTATTCAAATTTTCACTCAAATGTTTTCAAACAATTTTTCACCCAATTCTTCACCTCACAATTTGGTGCATGCATGCCTATATACAGGCATATTGATGTCGGTGGATGTCCACCGACTTGTACAATTAGAATACTCCTTCCTATTCTAGATTTTTCATAATTGGCATGCAATTTGTGTTTTCCTAGATTTTCACTAACTCTTAAATTTTCTAGATTTTATTAAGCAATGGGCATCACTTTTATATCACTTCTCATTGATATTCATTTCAATAATTCTAGTCATGTCTTGTAGTGCCCTCAAACTAGGCTTGCAATAGTGCCTTTGTGGAAATATTGCTTTTTAGCTCTTCCTTGCTTGAGCTCTATCTCTTTGTTTGCTTCTGCTTCAGGTATGAGCAAATTTTTGTGGTCCTTGTAGATCTCCCATGTCTGGTCGCCTTGAAACTTCTTTGTAGCTTTTTTGGCTTGATGATAATTAGATTGCATATGTTGTAGATGTCTGATAATCTTCTTATCTTTGTTGGCATGGACTTTTCTGATGGTCTTCTTGTCTTTAGTTGATGTGGCGGGATAATTTGTTTTTCACTTCTAGCCTCCTCCTTGGCCTTATCCTCTTGTTCTACTAGGAGCATCAGAATGCTGAGATTTTTCCTTTTAACTTGGCTTGTCTCCTGATTACAGCTACCATCTCTAGTAGAATATTTCATTTGGATAGGAAAGCATCTATTTTCCTTCTTGATTTTTGCAATCACGAGGGATTTATCTAGTTTGTCATAAATCATGCAATACCATCTCTTCCGTTAGTAGGAATTGGGATTAGGAAGCCTCAACCAAAACATCCTGCTATAACTTGTTGCCTCACTTCCCAAACCGCTCAAACATCTTCCAGCCCAGTGGTTGTAGAAGAAGAGAATCCTACTCAGGGAAAGGACCCCTTGATCTAATAGTTGACGACCTCTTCTTCCTACTCATACTGGGCACCGTGGCTAGTTGGAGAGGTCAAAAGTGAAGCTTCCTAAATCTTTGCTAGGCTACAACTTGGCTAAAAAGCTTGTTGAGAGTGACCTGAAGGGCCTTCCTACTGCATTCTCTAACACGATGATGAACACAGCTAGGAATTGGTCCAAGAAATAGAAGGGCTTGACCTTGTCGCTTTCAATGATTGACCGTCTCCAGATGAGCTCTATCCACAGAAGTCGCTCAGCAGTTTTGGAGACCCACATGCTGGATAGGGATTGAAAGATGGTGAATGAGTACAACAAGCTGAACTATAAGTCTAGCAAGACATTGAAGACCAAAGAGCACACTGAGGCCATTCTCCTAGAGAAAGAGCTGGAGCTACTGGTCTCTAAGGATGAGAATGGCCATCTCCGAGTATTGCTGGAGGTAATCAAGAAAAAGAATGAAGAGCTTGAAAAAGAGATGGAGTAGAGGGGTCGTTTTGATGAGCTCATCGGCTATCGAGAGGTCGTCGCTAAATAGAGGAGCTTGGGCGACTCCAAGCACAGACGAGCTCTATTTGGAAACCGCAAATGACATCATCACTGAGGTCGAGGTGAACTAACCTGAGTATGACGTGGGTTTCTTAAAGAAACATGTTGTGAAGATGAAACAAGACTATGGCTTAGAGAGCTCTGACAACAAAGAGGACGAGGCCACTCATAATGCTGAAGGCTGAGCTCTTTGTAATTTTACCTTGTTTCAACTCTGTACATTTCTCTTTATGAATGAAAATTTTAATTTCTTTGAAGTATCATCTCGTGATGTTGCTTTATTTTGTTGATTCAATTCTTTTACCAATAAGGTCACATAATTTACTAACTCATTTGATTATCATTTTTAATAGAGACATCATAAGCTTGTGAGCATTACTAAACTAAACAGAGAGATCTTTAAGGCTAAGGACATGAGCGCAGGTACTTAGATTGGTAGCCCATTGAGATCGTGCAAAAGCAACCTCCCCCTTGAGCTTTCACTTAACGTTTCTAACATAATTTTGAGGATTTTAAGCTTTAGCTTAGCGACATTTGTAATTTCACCAAAAATCATCTGAGATGACCTCGAGGGCACATATAAACTTTTTAGCTTCGTTGTAGTTTTGGAGCTTTAGCCCAATCCGTTGGTCCCTATAGGCTTCATGTGAGCCCTGGTTACCTTGATCATTGAGTTTTATCCATGAACTTGTGTGGTACTAAGGTCGCACCTTGTTTACAAAGATCATTACATGAGTAAAACATCAAATTCCATTCATCTCTATTAGGTTGATTAGCAATGATTTTGAAAGTTCGAGGTTGTACAGACTTGAGACTTTGTCTATCAGTTGCATCTGTCATGACCGAGTACATTAGCAAAATAGAATATGGTAATCCTTTACTGGTAGTACTTTTTTGGATGCTTGGCGTTCCATGGGTATATGAGCTCAGTTCCTTCCATGTTCACAAGCTTGTAATCTCTATTGAAGATGACTCTCTTTACTCTATAAGGTCCTTCCCATGTAGGTCCTAGGGTTCCAAAGGCCACTTCTTTTGATGATAAAAAGTCTTTGCAGAAGACTAGGTCCCCAACCTCGAACTTATGTATTTTGACCTTGGAATTGTAGAATTTTACACATCTTTGTTTGTAGGCCTCGTTTCGTACTTCAGCCATAATTCTTCTTTCTTCCAAAAGGTCAAGCTCATTGGTAAAGAGTTTGTTATTTCTTGCTTCACTGAAATATAAAACCTTGGAAGTCGGGATCTCGAGCTTTATATAGACAATTGCTTCAGCTTCGTACATAAGGGAGAAGAGAGACTCTCGCCTATTGTAGTCTTCTAGGTAGCTCCTGAGCCTATGCACCTTTCAAGGCTTCCAACCTGGTCCTTAGGGTATGATTTTTTTAATAGCTTTGACCCGGCCGTTTGCCTGCGGGTGATAAGCAGTAGAGTAGAAGTTTTTTATTTCCAATTCTTTCCAGAAGGTCCTAAACCCAGAGTTGTCAAACTGTTTTCCATTGTCCATGATTATAACATAAGATACTCCAAATATACAGATAATTTACTTCCATATGAAGCTCATAGTTTTCTACTCCGTTATGGTCGCCAGGGCTTCAGCTTCTACGCACTTAGTAAAGTAGCCAACAACTATATTGAATTCCTTATTTTTTCCTTTGGAAGTGGGCTAATAAGGTCAACTCCCCACTTAACAAAGGGCCAGGGTCCTATCACAGAGGTTAATTTTTCTAGCGGACTCCGAATGAGCGGGACAAATATCTGGCATCTGTCACAGGCCTTTGCAAATTCGATGGCATTTTTCTTCAGCCTAGGCTCAAAGTACCTTTGTCTCAGAACTTTACGAAAGAGGGATAAGCCGCCTGAGTGATTACCACAATCTCCAGAATAGACCACTTCTAGGATATTTTTTGCATCTCCTAGGGTAAGATACCTTAAGAGAGGTCCTGCAAAGCTCTTTTTATATAATTTTCCATCAATCAGAGTAAATCTTGCGGCTTGGTGTCTGAGTTTCTTGGCTTCTACTCCTAGAGGGGGCTATTTTTTCTTTCAAGAACTGGATGATTGGGTCCATCCAGTTGCTGGCCTGATCAATCTCTATGTCAATTATTCTGGTCTTGTCAATTGCCGAAATTGAGAGCTCACTGGTAGGAATGCTGCCAAGCTCACTTTTTCCTTTGCTCGTGGTGAGTTTAGTTAATGTATCTCCATGCATGTTCTTAGCTCTCAGGATTTGTGAAATCTCAAACCATTCCAAGTCTTTTAGTTTTGCTACTAATTTGTTTTGATATTGTGGTAGTCTTTCCCCCTTTGACCTTAAATACTTTGCTGGTCTGATTTACAACGAGCTGAGAGTCATTTTTAATAATCAGCTTTTCTATCCCTATGGATTTAGCCATGTCGATACCCACCAAAAGAGCTTTATATTCAACCTAATTATTCGTTGCTGAGAATCTAAATATGATTGCTTGACAATGATATTTTCCTGATGGGCTTATAAAGACAATTCTCGCTCATGAAGCATGCCCAGTTGAGAACCCATCCATAAACAACTCCCAGTCTAGAATTTCTCGTGCCTCCTAATCGAAGAGTGATGGGGTGAGGTCAACTATAAAATTGGCCGGAGCTTATCCCTTGATAGCTGCCACCGATTTGTAGTAGAGGTCATTCTGACTTAGCTCTACTGACTACTTGACTAGAAAGCCAGACAAGTCTGGCTTCTGCATCACCTAGCCTCAGGGGTGCATTGGTCAAAACCTTAATGGTCTGTGTGAAGAAATAGGGACGAAGCCTTTTAGAGGTGATCACAAAGGTGTAGACGAGCTTTTCTATATACGGGTATCTAAGTTCCACATTACGCAGAGTGTTGGTGACGTCATAAATAGGGTATAGGGTAGCTCTTTCTGTCCTGATCAGAACCACACTAACAAATGACTTAGAAACGGCTAAGTACAAGGATAGAGCTTCTCTATGCTCTCTATGCTTTCGTTTGGACAACAGCGGGGGTAGCTGAGAGGTGTTTCTTTAGCTTCTCAAATGCTAGTTGGTAGTCGTTTGCCCACTTAAATTTCTTAGACTTCTTAATATCTTCAAAGAAGTGTTTGTATTTGTCGGTTTTTCGTAAGATGAAGTGATTAAGTAAGGCAACTCTCTTTGTGAGGCGTTGGACCTCTTTAACTGATTTTTGAGGCTCTATTTCTAGCGCAACTCTGATCTTTTTTGGATTGAACTCGATGGCTCATTGATATACTGTGAACTCTAGGAATTTTCCAAAGGTGGCGACAAATGAGTACTTTTTTGGATTGAGTTTCATCTTATAGTTCCTGAGAACTTGAAACATTTTTGTAAGGTCTTGGATGTGATGCCTAGCTTATAGGCTTTTGGCGAGCATGTCATTGATGTAAACTTCCATAGTTTTGCAATCCTGATCCTTAAACATTGTGTTTACAAGGTGCTAGTAGGTAACCCTTGCGTTTTTTGGTCGAAGAATGGCATCATTCTGCAATAATATAGTCCTTCATCGGTTGGGAATGAGGTATTTTCCTCATCATCCGGGACATAGATATTTGATGGTAGCCTGAGTAGGCGTCTATGAAGCTCAAGAGCTCATAACCTGCTATCGCTTTTACTGTCTGGTCAATTCTGAGTAACAGGAATCTATTCTTCGGGTAGATTTTATTTAAGCCAATTTTTGTTGTTTTTCTGGACAAAAACTGAGTTGGCCACCAATCGCGGATGCAGAGCTTCTCTTATTAACTTGTTTCCCAAAAATTTGTCCACGTTCTGAGCTAGAGCCTCATATCTATCGTTATTAAGGGAACATCCTTTTTGTTTAATAGGCTTGGCTTTGGGATCTATGCTGAGGCGGTTGCATGAATGCCTAGGATCGATTCCTTCTATATCTACATGTGTCTATGCAAAGCGTCCAAGTTCTTTTTGAGCAAGTGAATGAGCTGCGACCTCATTGGTTTTTTGAGCTCCAATTTAGAACTCGATGTCAGGTATAGCCTTGTCAATTTTAATAATCTGGAGTTCATCGCTAGGGCTTGCGACTATTGTGGCCTTGTCTGATCTAGGGTCTAGAATGAGGACCTCTTTTTAAGGTGAGACCTTGACCACATAGTCGAGGTTGCATTCCCAAGTAGCATGTTGATCTCCTCATACCATCGATGTCCCATGCTCAGTTAGGAACTTTATCATGTAGTGGAATACAAAGGTTGCAGCTCTAAGTTCATAAAGAATATGTCTTCCCAAGATAGCATTAGGATTTGATAGGGCATCAACAACCACAAAGTCAGCTATAATCCTTCTTTGACAAAGATTTTTCCCTAGCTCCACAAGTAACGTGATTTGACCTTTAGGCTCCACGAAGTCCCCAGTGAAGCCTTGAAGCCTGGTTCCATATGGCTTTAAATTCTTGGTGTCTATATCTATTTGTATAAAAGTTTTCCAATACAAGATATTACCAGAGCTACCGTTATCCACTAGAGTCTTGTGGACTTTTGATTCTAGAAATCGGTATAGTTATAATGAGAGCATCAGTGTAGAGGAGCGAAGGTATCATATGCATCCTTATTACAGAATGTAAAAGAGCCCGTTTGAGTCGCGAGACTCTGAATGGTGAATAATTGGTAGCAATTATGGGCTTCTCTCATGAGACCTCACCGTTGTCTCTTAGAACCCTCCATGCTCTGATTTCCATTAACTAGAATACAGATCTCAGCTGGAGGTCGGTTCTATAAAGCTTGAGTCTTGAGATCTATCTGGGGATAAGCTAGTCTATCTTGCCCTTGGCGATTAGCTGTGTATTTACTGAAGTATCCCCTTTCAATAGGACTTTCTATCTCCTATCTAGGATGCCTACACTCATCCGTCTCGTGACTTGGTGTTCTGTGGTATTTGTAGTACTTGGTTTGATATGTATTTTTCAAAAGCTTCTTAATAGGCTTAACCTTTGGCAATATTGGATCATTCTTCAATAGATTATAAATTTGCTCAATAGAGGTGTTGAGACTGGTAAACAGCTTTGAGTTGGTGGATGGCCCTTCTGACCTCTGCTGATCCTTTTTACCTTTCTGATCCTTATTTTTCATCTCGTAGGTGGATCAGCTTTAGGACCTCCTTCTATAGCTTTATCTGCACTGATGTATTTCTTAGCTTTTCTCAAGAGCTCCTTGCAAGTACGAGGTAGATCCTCGTGCATGGCCCACCAAAAATACGTATCCTTAAATAATCCTAATTTGACAGCGATCAGGAGTGATTCATCAGCAACTTTTTCCATAGTTATGACCTGCATATTAAAATGGTCTACGTCGTTTTTGAGAATTTTAAATTTTCCTAGCTTGATAGTTTCCAATATTCCCTTTGGAGAAGTTTTGGCCTTCGACCCTATGAACTACGTGGTAAACTCTTACGATAGTTGCTCTCAGCTATGTATGGAATCAGGAGCTAAGTTTCCATACCAGTCTGAGTGTTCTCCTCCAAAATGGGTGCATAGGCCTTGCACATTACTGTCCCTGTAGCATTTTATAATTCCATCCAAGACACATAATAGTGAATTGGATAAGTTTCCCATCATATGTCCACTGTGGAAACTTCATTTTTAGTGGCATAACAACCTCTCTAGTTGAAAGTGCAAAAGGTGAAGGTCTTTTGTATAAATCATCAACATCTTTCCCCTTCATTTGCTTTTGTTCCAGGTCATTTTGCCTTTTCCTCAGGTCATTCAGCTCAGATCGGAAGAGCGTCAGAATGATGACTCTTGTAGAGTTCCGTAGGATGACTTGATGCATGACTGTACTCTAGAGGGAAAGAATGACTCTTCTGCTATTGTTGTCTACCTCTTGGTTGTAAGAGCTCAAGTGATTGCTGCCTTTTAGGACCCTGCTGAGGTTGAGGTCCCAACCTTCGGAACATGCTATCCTCATCCATATTTATTGGAGTTGGGGTTCCTCGAGCACTGTGTAGTTGAGAGAGTAAAACTCTACTGTCTTTTCATATGTTCTCTTGAAGGGTCAATCTGAGAAGGAACTCTCTCTATGTTCTTAGCTCACCAAGAAGAGTCCTCATGTGAGGATTTATTTACACGACGCCAAAGAGGTGGCATATTTTGTTGTTCTTATAATCTTCTAATCTTCTGAGTGAGAGCTTCAACTTACCTCCTCAGAGCTTCGGTTTCAGGGTTAGGAGCAAGTCACGAAGGTCCTGTCCATGTTGTCCTTCTCTGCCTCTTAAATCTGGGAGGGATTTCAGCATTGAACTTTTCGTTCTTTCACTTTGAGTATGTTTTTGGCTCATTGTTAAGTCACCGGTGTAACATCCCGCCAAAACTTAACCTCCAATAAGGCTATGTGGTCGACAATAATGGTATAATTACTTGAATTATATCGAAGATCTTGAGATTATTGCTTTAATAACAACAAAGAAAGAAATGTGGGTCTGATCGACAAAAATCAAAGTTCGGTGACTAAACTACAAAACGATACTGGGTATAAAGATTTCTCGAGTAATGAACACGCGAACCACATTTGGCCACATCATCCCAACATATGTACGGCACAAGATCGTGCCAAGTGTCGCAACGTGGTTGGCTGAACTCAAAAGTTTATTAAAACTAACTAATTTCTAACTATTATAAATAGGTCATTGGGTGCTCAATCTTCCAAACCTCCCAACCTATCATTTTTTCTTTCATAAATTCGTCCAAATATATCATAGGGTGGAAAACAACCCTTTAAATCCACCAAAATGCGTATTTGTCATTTGGAAATGGTCTCTTACCATATATAGAAGGATTATAGCTTGAAAAATAGCCTTAATTGAGAAATATCAAAACTTTAATAGCACTTTTCACTTGAGTTTATTTGAGAAATATTTGAGATGAGTAACATGTGCCTTGGCTCCACCTCTTCAAAGCTCATATCTTCCATAACTCTCTGTGTTATTCAATAATTGATTGTAATTGAATTTTATGCTCCTATTGCTTTGCTTTGGCATTTGATTAGTGACGGTGCACCATTGCTTTGGTTAAACAATTGTTCCTTGTTCTTGGGCATTGCTAGTGGCGTCGTTTGCCCGTTTTCTTTGCTTTGTGATGCTACAACCTTGCTGTGTGGTCTTGGCCATTTTGAATTGTTATTGAATCTTTGTGTATTTCACTTACGGGTAGGGGCTAAGCTAGTGATGGCCCAACTAGTGATTGCCTAACTATTATAAATAGGTCATTTGGGTCCTCAATCTTCCAAACCTCCCAACCTATCTTTTTTTCTTTCCTAAATTCGTCCAAATATATCATAGGGTGGAAAACAACCCCATAAATCCACCAAAATGCCTATTTCTCTTTTGAAAATGGTCCCTTACCATATATAGAAGGATTATAGCTTGAAAAATAGCCTTAATTGAGGAATATCTATTGGCACTTTTCACTTGAGATTATTCGAGAAGTATTTGAGGTGAGTAACATGTGCCTTAGCTCCACCTCTTCAAAGCTCATATCTTCCATAACTCTGTGTTATTCAATAATTGATTGTAATTTCTTTTTATGCTCCTACTGTTTGCTTTGGCATTTGATTGTTGACTGTGCACCATTGCTTTGGTTAAACAATTGTTCCTTGTTCTTGGGCATTGCTAGTGGCGTCATTTACCCATTTGCTTTACTTTGTGATGCTACGACCTTGCTGTGTGGTCTTGGCCATTTTGAATTGTTATTGAATCTTTGTGTATTTCGCTTAAGGGTAGGGGCTAACCTAGTGATGACCCAACTTTCATTTTATTATGAGCCAATGCATGTCATTATTCACTGAGTATTTTGTACTCATCCCCCATCTCCTATAATCCTGTAGGTACTAAATTAAAGCCATGTGGCCGGATCGTCCCAAAGGTGGAGAAGATACATGTATGTGATTGAGATTTCGGTGCGTGGCCGAGGTTTCGTTGTGGTAGCCTACAATACACTTGATTATCAAAGTGCGCAGTGAAAGCGTCTCAATACTTTTAAACTGTATTTGTAAGGTCTCGCCCTTGATTTTGAATGGAGATATATATTTAAATGCTTATGCTATTGTTAAAATTTGGGGCATGACAACTGGCACTTTTGAGCTATTTTTTGTAAGATTTTCCATAGACAGCACCAATTTATTGATATCAAATTTTGGCTTTGACCCAACAAAGGAATTTTGCTTATGCGGGAAACTCATATTTAAATTAATTTGAGCAATAAATGCGAAAGCTTTGGTAAGTTTATTGAATTTATGAAGAGAGTTGTGCAATAAATAAATGTAGAGAAGATAATGATTTGTCATAAGTTAGCAGGGTTAATCTCTCTTGTGCATCTCTCTTTATTTATAGTATTTGATTTGGCAAGTTGTGATTACAAGCATTTAGTGTCTAACCAATGAGAAGCTTTGTAAGTATAATTAGCTAGTATTGTATTGCCTCTTTTAAGAGATAAGGCTATGCAGATTGGCTTGCAAGTTATCTCACAGCTTAGGAAGTGTGAGAGAGCACATTTGGTCCTAAGTCCTCTGAACCTTTGACCTCATGAGCTGGACTGGTAGGAGCATTGTGGTTGTCCAGTAGGTCATGAGCTGATCGCGCGAGCTGACTTGATGAGCTGACTGTTGACCCCCCTAGGTAGAGGTTTGTTGCTTTTAACCTTGCGAGATTCCTAGGGTGGTTGGTCATGGGCCCCGCTGTAAGGTCACTAATTTGTGGCCTGATGGGTCAATCTATTAACTCAGAGACGGTTGACTTTGACCTTGTTGGCTTCAAATTTTGACTTCGACTAAACCAATGAAATTTGTTTGTGCGGGAAACTTTTATTTGAATTTGCTCGAATAATAAATATGAAAGCTAAGAAAATTTGTATATTTATAAGAGAAGTAAATATAGAGAAGACAAGGATTCTGGGAATCAGAGAGAGAGAAATCCCGTTTCTGACCTTTTTTCCTCTATTTATAGTATGTATTTGCATCAATACAATGATTATAAATATTTAATGCTAGACTAGACGATGTGTACGAGTTTAATCAACTGAGATTATGCTCTAGCTTTTTGACTAATTACTACCTAAACTCTACATGGGAAAGATGGCCACCACCTTTATAATAAATGCAGACATCCCATCAACCGCAAGTGATAAATCTTGCACGTGGGTTTGCAAGTTACTGTCCAGCTAGCGTTTCCCAAAGTTAATAGGAAATGACCTTTCGAGCTTGGTGACCTAGCGAGCTAAATGGTGACGGCCAGGAATTGGCTGGTAACCGTCATGTCCTTAGGTCGGTGGTCTTCAGGTTGTTGAGCACAACCGGGCACGTGGGGCCTACCATCAAGTCTAATCTATTTGATTTGGTGACCTAGCGACCACAAAATGCCCCTTCAAGATCACTTTTTTCTGGGCTTCAGGTTAGTGGCCTTGAAAGTCGGCTCGCTGTTCTTCTTAGGCTTTTGCCTCTAGAAATTAAACTCTTTGGATTTCAAAATGCTTGGCCTGATTTATCTCACCATGTGGCAGCCGCCTAATGGAATGGCGTGTCTTGGGAACTACAAATAGCAATCATTAATTTCATTGGTGCCCTTTCGTTTACCAAGACGGCATGCGTCCACCATTTTCTTTCTCCTCTAGCCCTGTTTATACCCTTTGCTTTGTCCACCTTTTCTTATTGACTTTCGTTCTTTCTGCTAAAATCCTCAACAGACTTCTCTGCAAAAATTCCACAATCTCCTCAAGGAGCCAGTGATTCCCAGCAAACTCTCGAAGCTTCGTCGTACTTCTTCATAAAGGTATTGTTCACCCCCTTTTCGAGGAAGTTTTGAGGCTTTTAGTTCTTAGGATTTTTTCAGAGACTTAGGGAATTTCATTTGCCAAAATTTTTGTAATTGTGAGATGGAAAATAGAGAGGGCTCTCAATCTAGGAGTGGGGAAGGAGAAGAGGTCCAAGTGAATGTCGAGTGGTCTAATAAGGAAGATAGGGCTAGAGATGTCCAGGTTGATTGGACAAGTAAGGAGAGTGAGGCAGATAATGAGGTGGAAGCGAGCTCTAGTGGGCAGCGACCTCTGGCAGTGGTGGTGCATAAGAAGGAATTGTTGTAGGTGTGTAAACACATCGCCTCAAAGGTCAAGCAGTAGGTATGTAAGCACATTGCCTCAAAGGTTAAGGAGGCTAATCTGCATGCGCTACGATAGAAATATTGCATGCCAGATTGTGTTACCTTATAGGTTCCTTATGAAGGGGAATGCGCTCACTGCCTTCCTAGAGGGTACGTGGCGGTGAGCATAAAGATGTTCGAAGCTGGGATTTGGGTTCTGCTCTCATGGCCCCTGACAAAACTGCTGATACTTTAGGGAGTTGGCAGCACACAAATTCCCCCAACTGGGTGGAGTACTATAATTGGAGTCCTAGCCCTTTGGCAACACAAGGGCTGGAGGTATCCTTGCCCTGAGGACTTTAACTCATATTATTTGTTGAAGGCCTCATCTGGTGGAAAGTGGTGGTTTTATGTGGCAGCGCACCCAAAAGCTGGGGCTCAAGAGCTTTGGGAAAACCTAGTGAAGAGGGTCTCAGAGTCAATCTCCCACTGGAAAGAGAGTTGGTTCTAAATAGAGGTGAAGAGAGGACCCTACCAATTTTAGAAGATGAGGATACGAGCATCCAACGAGCTACAGAACGCCCAATAAGTAGTTTCCAAGTTAATCTTTCATTAGAGCTAGCGAGCTAATGCCTAACTTTATTGCTTTTTGTGCTAGGTGTGGATTGAGGTTAGCTGTTGTCCCCAACCTTCAAGGAATATGTTGAAGCAGTTGTTGGGCTAAAAATTCAAGATCATCACTTTGCGGACCTAACAGATGAAGATTTTTTTATCAACACTGAACCTGTCAGTTCCACGAACTGAGTATATCTCCAACGACCCCAGCAACTGTAAGTTGTCATTTTACTCATGGGCCTTTGAGGGACCTCATTTCATTGTTTCTCAACTATCTGACACTTGTGTATTCACAGGGAATAACATCTCTCCAAGGGCAAAAAATGAATGATCGAAAAGGCAAAAAAATAGTGGGCCAAGAGAATGAGGACAGCTGAGTAGATAGTCGGGGCCACGAAGAAGAAGGAGATGAAAAAGAGGTTAAGGAATGAGAAGGTCACTTGGAAGAGATTAGCGCCTACTGGGGACATTGTTATCTTTGAGCCTCCAACGAAGCGTCAACAAGTGGTCCGTAGCCCTATGCCATCTCACTCTACATCCACTTCTCCAACTCCAAATTCAACTTGGGCTAGGCAGCCTAACAAGGGAAGGCTCATCTAGACCTAATTGTCGAGGACCTCTACCTTCTTGCTCACCTAACTCACTTCGAAACCATGCTCAAGGGCATGCTTGGGAACCTCTTTAACGCCATGGGCAATGTGGCTAGGGGTTGGTCGAAGAAGTGGGAGAACTATGACATTTTATTCTCAACGGCTGAGCTTCTTCAAGCGAGTGTTACCATGTGAGCTTGTTCGGCCATCCTGGATCAACACGCGTTAGCTCACTTACTTAGAATACTCAATTAGAAGAACAAACTCACTAATGAGGCAAGCCACACTGTAAAGGCGAATGATGAGGCCCAGCTGGCCATAAGGGAGAAGGAGCACGATCTGGCCATTTCTACGGACAAGGCCACACACTTGAGGGTTGAGCTCGAGGCCTCCAAGAACAAGGTCGTGGAGCTAGAAAATGTGTTGGCAACTGAGAGGTTGAACCATGAGCAAGCCCTAAAGGAGGCAAAGACCCGGGCCCCCTCCAACGAGCTGATTAGATACAGGAAGGCAGTCACCAAGTATAAGAGCTGGAAGGAGTACAAGAGGGTAATGCGTCGCTTTATTAGGAAACTGCAAAAGATATTATTAGCGAGGTTGAGAAGGTGCAGCCCGAGTGTGACCTAGCTTTCCTCAAAGAGCAAGTCGCCAAAATCAAACAGGACTGCAGCCTTGAGAGCTCGAATGAAGAGAAGGAAGACAAGGTCCCAGCTCCGGCTCTGGAAGATCAAGCCTAGAGCTTATGTTCCCCATCTCCTTTATATTTTACACTTTACTGCTTTTATGAATGAAACGAATTTTTTTCAATTGTCAACTCGCTATTTATATACTTAAATAACTTAGCCGTAAGTTGTAAATGTTCAGTTAGAAGCTCGTTCCAACCGCACTTATGCAAATAAAACTTTAAAAAAAATTTTTAGACAATGTGTTAGGACGCTAACAAGAAACTCATTCTAGTTGTGGTCATGTGCACAATGACAGAATTCAAGTAAAATAGTTTTTAAGCAAGTGTTAGGATGCTAGCGAGAAGCTTGTTCTAGCCTTAATCATGTGGACGAAGTTTGAACAAGTGTGAGTTTGTTGACTAGAAGCTTCATTCTAGCTGTGGCTTCACAATAATGAAAACAAATCTTTTTATTTAAGTGTCAGGACGCTAGCTAGAATCTTGTTAAAGCCTTGGTCGCATAACACTTACTTTACTACTGGTTTGCTTCGTACGAAAATGTAACAAAATAATTTTTCATTACTCCACCAATTGTCATGTCACAAGTTCGTGGTATGTGAATGCTAAGCTCGCATGGGAATTCAAAGTGGAGTCTCTTTTAATAGTGATTTATGACAAGAGACTATTATCTATACTTTATGACCCCTAAAATATGAGAAACATAAAACGTTTTTCACAAAACATTTAAAGACTGTAGAAAGGTCAAATGCGAAGTAGCCTCCAAATGGTTTGAGTCAATTATCACACAATCAACTAGAATAACTCACAAAAAAATATATTAAAATAATATAAAACTATATGTATGGTACTATGTGGTACTATATAGCCATGTGGCATGAATCAATGTAAGCCACATAGTTGTGGTTTCTTATGTGACTTCTCCTGATACACACGACATGATCATATGACACCATTTGGTGCCATAATATATGGTGTTAGATCGGAACTCAAGCAAAATAACAATTCAAATGTTTTAGAGCAACTTTCGTACAAATACAATATGATGGGTTATAATTATCAAATGACGAATGGAGAGAAGATATTTTCAATGAGGCAATGGATTTTTAGAAAATTAGTAGATCACTTGCGTGTATGGTATTATTGACCTCTTTGATGGAGAAGATGACAGAAAGAAGTAAAGGACATAAAAAGTTAAATAGACAATATTTAGTACACTGTATAAACCTTAGCATCGAGAAGAAAATGACCTAGGGTGGTTAACACAAATTTTTCCATTCATATCTCCATCGTAATAAATCTAACACAAAGTTTCTACAAAGGAAACTCGAGCTGAAACCAAAGCCCTTTTTCTAGTTTCCCTCCCCTCATCTATCTCCCATTGTGTTTTAAAAAAATAATAAAAAAATCTTATAAGCTAAAATTAATTTTTTCTCCGTGAAACATTAAAATATATTTATTTATTATTGTATTATTATAATTACATATTATTATAATAGTAAGTTGGAGATATTTATTTGGGAAAATTATAGGATAGACACAATTTTTGATGAGTCACTTAATTTTACACCTAATTTAGAACTTATTGCAAACATGTCATTTTCTCCTGTAAATATACTCTTATATTTTCTTTTATTTTAATATTTTATTTAAATAAATATCTTTTATTTATTTATAATATTTCTTCTATTTAATAATTATTTATCGATTATATTTATAGGTATAATTCTACCTCCCATCTAAACCGTCGAGTTGCCACCTCTCTTTTTTCACCACCACAATCACCCATTCGTCAGCCACCACCATCACCACCTCTACCGTCTGTCCGCCGCCGCCGCCACCATCGTTATCCATCACCCATTGGCCATCCGTCCGTCTACCAATACAATTCGTTCCAGCATCACCACCTGACCTCCGCGTCTCTACCGCTATTCTATTGCCTCATCACCACATCTAGCCACAACCCGTTGTCACCTTTTACAAATCGCGCTTCCATTGATGGAGGCACTGGGGGATGCAAATTTCTTAAAATTTGGGCTTTGCATTTTTTCTGTTTCTTTTCCTTTTTTCGTCTTTGTTTTTTTTTTTTTTATAAATCCTTTATTTATTTATTTCACTTATTTTTTGGTTACCATGTTTTTAAAATTTGTGTTTCTAGTGATTCTTGGGTTTTCTTTTTTTTTTTCCTTGGGTGTTTTTCGTGGTTCCTCGGTGGCGTGTGTGGGTTGGCTGCATTATTGTTTTTGCTATTCTTTGTTTTGTTACAGTACTCGTTTTGTTACTAATTTTTTAAATCATGTTACCTTGTTTTTGATACCATGAAACATGTTTTCTTGTTACCATGGCAATAGTATCTTAAGACTAAAAAACATTGTTAACCTATTTTTGTTTCTGTTACCTGGTTGTTTAGTGACTTTGTTACTTTGTTAGCCGGTTGTTTTGTGTCCATTACCAATGGTAACATTATTCTTTGATATGTTACTCTTCTTTTTTGGTTTTTCTTTTTTGCTTTTTTTAGTTGTTTTGTGATCATTTAGCAGCGATGATGTAGCAATTTTCCGGTTGACTTTTTTGTTGTTTATTGGTTGTTTTTGTTCCCATGATTTTTTTCACTAATAACATTTATCTCTCCATTAACATGATTTTTCCCGTGTGAAAAATATTATTAAAATGAATTTTTCCCCCATTTTGGTAACATTATTTTTTTATAGTATATGATTTTACTTTATTTTATTTTTTTGGTTTTTACTAAGTGGTTGGATGGTGGTGGTTGCCCTCGATAACCCATGGTCGAAAGTTTGTGTTTGATGGTTGAAAGCGGTGGCAGCAGTAACGTTGATGACAATTTAGCTGTGGTTGAAAGGCATTTCGGGAATCGGTCTGATTCTATCTCTGTTCCTTCCGTTTGATAATTTTGTCATCATCCAATTGTTCTCAAATGGGCCCATTCAATGATGGAATAAAATATCACAGAGAATCAATTAAAATTACAAAAGATCCTCTAATTCCAATTAAGAATTTGCTGGGGCCTTTTGGAACACCCTTTGCAATTGCGAATTTTTATTTATTTTACCATCTAATAACTCATAATCAGATTTTGGTAAATAACTATTTGCAACTTGACAATTTAAAACAGACTTTTCAAGTAATTAAATATTATTTAATGGATGAAAATGAGAAAATTTATAACCCCGATCTAGGCAGTAAAATTATTTTGAATCCGTTCAATTTGAATTGGTATTTTCTCCATCACAATTATTGTCAAGAAACATCTACAATAATTAGTCTTGGACAATTTTTTTTGTGAAAATGTATGTATAGCAAAAAATGCACCACACCTAAAATCGGGTCAAGTTATACTTGTTCAAGTTGACTCTGTAGTAATACGATCGGCTAAGCCTTATTTAGCCACTCCAGGAGCAACAGTTCATGGCCATTATGGATCTTGATGGTTGAAAGCGGTGGCAGCAGTAACATTGATGACAATTTAGTTGTGGTTGAAAAGATTCCTAATTATTATTTGTAATAAAACAATAATTAATAAAAATGAATTTTAATTGAAATGGGTTTGAAGTACTTTTATAATGAAGAATGACATTTTTACAATTAGTTTTAGTTTAGAGGTATTTTTCAAAGAACCCTTTTGAAAAAAGGGTTTTTATTAAAAGAACTCTATTTATTTTTGAGATAAAATGGGTCTAAGAGTCTGAGATTTTTCAATGGACTTGGGATGCAAGTGCTGTGTAGGCCCAGTTAATGTGAAGCGGGTCTCTCTCATGATAGCTGCATGCATTATACTTTGGGAAAGAAGAGGAAGAATTTCTTTGTTATCAGACCCTTCCATATGGGATTTTCAGCTTGAATTGTTAACAATTAGTTAAATGTGCAGTAGAAAAAATATATTATTAGATAGTTAAACATAAATCTGTAATATTTACATCTATGTAGAAAATATGAAAACACAAGTATACATTAACTGAATCAATAAGCTCAATGAACTTAGTAATCGTAAAGCTTAAGATCGCTTAAAAGATAACACACATTCTTACATATAATCATTTGTACATATATACAATAATGAAAAAAATGCTTGTTATCCTCCTCATTTTTAAAAATCCTAATAAAACTAAGAAATTCAAAAAAAATATAAAATACATTAAAAAATTCAAATAACATTAAACTCACCAATATACATGGTAGAGATAGTGAATTAACGAATTATAATGGATTAGAGTTTATTTTAGAATTGACATTTCAGATTTGGTATTTTAATTTATTAGTAAAAAAGATTAACAAATAAAACAAATAGGCAAAATAGTAAAGGTTTAGTTGTTAAACTCAATAGCCAACGTTCAACCCTTCTCTGAGTTTTTTCATAAAATTTTTTTTAAAAAGACAAGGAAGAGTTACCGCAAAATTTACTAAATAAAAAAGACGGGAAAATCACGATACAAAATGTACCTAGACTTAAGTGGATTAATATATATATATATATATAGATTATCATTGTGATTTAAGTGATTTGAATACACATTAGTATAGCCGGGTTACATATAATCTATATATATACACACACTTAAAAAGAGGATAATTTCCTTTCATTGTTTTCCTGCTTAAAGTCACCTTCTAATTTTGTGTCTAATCTTGGCCCTTGATTTTATCCAAATTATCTCAGCCTTTAATTTTTTTGTTTTATTATTATTTTTTATATTATATCATATTAATTAATTAATTTCTTTGATTTAACATTTCGCTTTTCATTTTGTAGACATTTTATCTCTTAATAGTCATCTCCACCGAATCTCCGATTTGATTCCCCCAAATCACGTATATGCTATCTAAGCCTTGCCATTCTTACATCGATTTCAATCTTGTATTCCTCATTGAATTTTATAATATAGATTACCCTACTGGCCTAATATATAATTATATATAATTTTATTTATGTTAAGTTAGTTGTCCAACTAATCCGTTACATGTTATGAGTAGGCTAATCATTATTCAAAATTCCATATTTAACGCTATAATCCGTATCCTAATTTAGTTTAAACACATGATTACTACTTACCATTCCCAATTTAATCTAAATTATCCGCCACATGTATACCTAAAATAATTACTACTTATATTTAAGAATATATCATATATGCTATAGCATATAACCTAATCATGCTATTGTCTATTTAATCAAATTCTATTTGTAAATGAATTTTCTTGGATAGCAAAAATACATCTAATCATGGTGGTTTTAAAACAAATTTTTCTACTTGAATCATTCTTAATAGATTAAAGTACAATGTTAATCTACCAAAACTATCAAACTTATTTATATCGAGTTAGTTATTATAGATCACCCTCCATATGGTGGGATTATCCCTTTCCTTTTTTTTTTTTTGAAGTGTGATTATCCTTATGAATAATTGAAACCCTAATTTTCCAAGCCACACTCCTAATTTAGCTTAAACACTATATTACCATTTTCAATATAATTTAATTAGCCTAGATTATTCATATTCCATTTGAAAGTGAATTCGGCAGCCCTTTTTTTCGTATCCTAGTTAAGGAAACTAATAACAAGGTTTTGCTTATTTATAGCTTAATAATAATGTATCAATCTATATGTACTAATACACTAACGACGAAATAAAGAACGTAACACCTTTGATTTATTTCATACTTTATATGAAGTTCATAATAATATATTTTTCTTAACTAATTTCCATACAAAGTTATTCTAAAATAAAATACACGTAATTTTTTTTGGTTTACTATTTCTTGCTATAGTGCAAATCCATTATCATTTGCGATTATTATTGCTCGGTATAAAATATATATAACTTCGTTAATTAATTCCACAAGCATCTTGTTAAATTTATTTTTGTATATAGATTGGTACATGGTCATAAAGTACTTAAAGTCGGCACTATATTACAACTATATTTTACTTCTTTTGCACGATGTTATCATAGAATATGAACAAATACAACTAATAATAGAAATTTCAATTGTATATTTTTAAACGCTTGTTTCTATATAGACTTTGCTCCAATCTTAAGCAATATAACACAAAGATCATATATATATATATGTAGATAATTATGCATGATTATAAGTAATCATATACATTAGGCTTATCTTTATTAAAATTTCCAAATATATATTGTTACACTCCTAATTTAGATTAAACACCATATTAATATATATCTAAACTTAAGATATATTTACAGTTAATTAACCATTAATCACGGTTATTCTTATTGAAAGGCATCGTGTCGAGATTTTGGTTTCGTCATTACACATCAACGTTGACGGCAAGTGTAAATCACAACGCGACCAATTGTTCCGGGTGAGAATCTTCGATGCTGTCTTCTCTGGCCAAAACAAAGTAACCCGTATGTGTGTTTTGAATTATCTTCCTAATGCAGTTGCCATTGTATTTCAGCAGTGTTTTGTAGCTGATTGTACATCAGTTCTTTGCAGCTATTTACAAAACAATTTGTATTAATTTTCAGGAACAAAACCTTGCCTTGATTCCATCACATAATGCTACCATGAAACAGAATTTATATCGAAGAGGGTGGCCGGAGTTTGTTGACATTGCTTGCAGACGGCTGGAGTTTGCAATCGTATTGAACCGGACTTGTTTTACTCCTTCGTCTATTGTGAGGGCCATGTAGCTTTAATTTTTTTTTTTACTTATCTTTATTTATTACCTTGCAATATAAGGAGAAAAAAAATATGTACATATAACACCTTCAATGTCTTAGATATATGTTCTTCATTCCACCTATTACCTTTGTCATAAGTTCTAATAACAGGTGTAATATATAGATTCCTTTTGCATTTTCTTATTATTCAGTTTCAATTTAAGCATCCATTGCATGAATTTGATTGTGTGAATTATATCATGGTGCAGTAATTTTCGATATTTCATTTGCATGACACATTGATTATATTAACCCTCTTAATTTTATGAAGAATTTTAAACACTTAACTTTATATACGTTGAAATTTTACATGATCATATTGATTCCAATCATGACATTAACAAATAATTCATTAAATTCATTGTAAATTTATGACAAACATAGTATTCTAAAATTTTATTTTAAAAAGGTAGTCCCTGCCTCTATTTTTTTTACGCGTCTTTAAAACTGTCATGAGTCTGGATATTTCATTGAGTGTCAATGTATATGGGTACATTTTGTAATGCTTACATTTGTTATAAATTTCATTTATTTTTGCAATTACTATGTTACTGACGATGTTGCCTTCAGTGATCTTCCCGAAATCTTATTATAGAAATGGTGTTCTATCCTAATCTACATATTGTTATTTTCCTTTATTTCTTTTTTAATAGATTTCAACAGATTATTCGTCAATGCGAAAATTAACAAGATCAACCGTCATCAATGGTGGAGGTCGATGTCATTTGGATGAGAATGGCAACATTGGGAGCTTTAACCGTAACAGTGGTTCTAATGCTAAGAGGGCCAAGGTTTTTGAGCCGTCCAGTAATTCTATTAGCGTGTCTTTGGTTCATTACGTGATCGTCTGCGGTTGAGTCCTGTTTTAATTATTATTAGATTTGGGTTTTCCCTTTGAAATTCATGTACGTTATGGGTGAACAGAAATAATTAGTTTTGCGCTAACCCACAAGAGTGTATTGTATAGCTAAATTGTAACATCTTAATTTTCTATACTCAAAACTGCTAAAAATAATACAATGTATGGGGGGAACAATATTTAGCCAAGATCTCCCATGCAACGCACGGGTAAAATTACTTGTAGGTTATTATAACACTTAGTAGACTAGCATGGTCACCCAATCGAATGCTTATAAATGTTACTCAAATAAATTACAAAAAGTCACTACAAAAAAATTTTCTACTATTTGAAATTTAATATATATGCACGAGTAATTGTATTTGTTAAGATAGTATTTATATAGTCATCTAAAGTTTTCAGTGCCTTTAATTAGAAGAAACTAGATTGTAGTTGTTTATTATTAAACGCTGATTGTAACACTCTGTGAAATTTCAAGAATTGACGCATTTCCAGGATAATACTCAACTATAAGAAATCTGTTATATGTAGATTTTGTAATAGGATAATTAGTCATGATGCTCTATAAGAATTTGAGAACATTTTAGATTCCTTTGACAAGGATAAAATGTTTGTTTGAACTTATATCAACTATATTCGTCGGCTGGTAGTGTTATCAAAAGAATGACGAAGTCTAATCAGGCAGCGAGTTTGGGGCCAAAGAATGCTTAAACCAAAATTGCGGCACTTAAATGAGTATCGTTGGAAGTACAAAGACTTAATTATGGAGTATATTAAGTTGAGGGGTCCATTAAGAAATAAGTAGGAAAAATTTAAGGACACTTGAACCCCTAAAGAAATTCTCACATGAATCAATTTATGAAATACTTGGCACCTTGATTGGCAAGGAGAACTCATAGGCTTCCAATTGGACTTAATTCCATTTGTTACAGATAAATTATCTAAGGACATTAGGGGCCTTTTTCATAGGTGGAATCCAAATGTTTTTAGAAACTCGGTGAGAAATTCGTCCATATATGGAGCTAGTCTTAGAACATCACCAAAAAGACTTCCAAACCACTCTCTTTGCCTCCCAAACAAAGTCTTTCAAATACATATAAAAGCCCTACTAAAAAGACTATTTTGCTTGGAGAATACTAGGAATTTGGAGGTGTTATTCCACTCACAAATATCCAATAACTTTTAAAGGAACAAGAGCAATGTGAGTAACAAATGTTTTGGTTTCCTTGGCATGCATGGGTTTCTAAATAAAAGCATGTGTTTAATGCATTGCTATGATAAGAATTAAAGTGTTTTCTTGCATTTGAACCACTATACTTCCTCTACCAGTCTTGTATTGGTTTGCTTTGAATTATTTCCATACTATGACTTATCCAAAGACTCCGGGATATGGGAGACTAGTATGGTACTTGATTGGATTGATAATGCTCTTGGCTTGGAACTCTAGTAAGGGTCAACTGAGGTTTAAGTGTGGATCCACTTGATATTGTATTGCCATGATCAACTTGGCATTCATGATATCATTGCGCATCACGGGTAGTAGGAAATTCTAGTGCTTGGGAGGAAATTCTAGTGCTTGGGCCCTATTATGCATTTGAAAGAGGTTTGTGCATCTTTATGTTTTTGTGAACTTATAATGTAAAATGATTTTGTAACCTCATGGCAAATCAAAATATTGTGTTACTTACGGGGTACTTTGTACTTATTTAGTGTTCAATTACTCTTTTGTAGATCATCAATTGAAAAGACTATGAGCACCAAGCCGAAGAATGGAGGATTTACCAGATCAAATCAAGATATTGCATATATTAGAAACAGATATTTGGGCTTATTATGAGGAAGCTCCATTGTTCCTTATGTAATTGGGAACAACATATGAATTCAATGTCTTTTGTGCATACACCCATGCACACCTCCATTATGATAAAGTTTGGGAAGACAAACCTATATTCTTTACTCAATATAATAGCTTAGTAAGAAATTAAAGATGGTGGAATAAGTATATGTATGGAAATATATATATATATATATTTAAGGAGAAAACATGATATGAAATGTAATGATATGGGAAAAACTTTTGCTTAGTTTGGGAGTCTCATTTTCCATGTAGGGGTTTCTCAGTCCTTTGTTTGGCTAGTTAATCAATAAAATGGTTTTTATATAATTGATAGCGTATACTTGCTTTTGTATTTAATTTAGATATGAAAAATCATTATGAATTGTATGGCCAAATTAATCTAAGTAGCTCATAAAATAATAAAAGAATTTATTAAGCCATCTTTCATATAACCTAAGGTAAAGAAAAGAAATTAAACATCAGAATAAGTTTCATGAAAACTTAAGAATTTATTGAAATAGCACGTTTCGTCCCAGCACTTTTATTATTTTGAAACAATAAAAGCTCCCACCATTAAAAAAAAAAAAGAATCAACTTAACAATGTATGGGAAAATAACGATGGCATGACACTGATTGAGGAAAAAAAATGAAAAATCATAAATCACCATTCATCAAGCTTTATGATGCTACGCACATTAAGGCAAGGTCCACAACATGTAACATCACTTGAACATAAGATAATAGATCTTGTGATTAATGCGTTCTCTTTGTGTTTTAATTTTCTGTTTTTATTTAAAAATACATTTTGAGTTTTATATTTTGAGGTTACAGTTTTGAGAAAATAAAAAATGTGTTATGTTTCTATTTTATAAAATTATTTTTAAACATAGAAAATAGAAGTAAAATGAATATAAAAATAAAAGTTGGGATTTAAATGTAATTAATGTAAAGTTTAAAATTTGAAAAAGCATTTTCCGCGTTTTTAACTTGTAACACAGGAAACATCAAAAACAAGAACAAGTCGTTTTTAATTTTCTTTACGAATTTTGAAGTTGTTTTTTGAATTGCATTTTTTAAAATATAATAGAGAATGTGTTTTTATTGTTTTAGAAAACTAAAAACAAAAAACTGTCTAAAAACAACAAAGAGAACGCAGACGTTTGAATAAGATAACATAGACGTTCATTAAACTTAAGGTGTCAACTCTCAACATGTAACAAGTATCATTCACAAGTACATTTAATTAGTCAATTAACACTTGCGAAAAATGTAATAGTATCTTCAATGAAGACAATGCAATTACGAGAAGGATGCTTTTCTCAAAATGTAGAGAAATTATAAGAAAGTGAGAGTGACAGTCTAACAAATAGAGAAAGAAAAAGGTTTGGAGAGAGGGGAAAATATTATCAACTCATATTAAAAGAACATAAAAGTTTGTTAACATAATATTTAACAAGCAGTAAACTTGACAGAATTTTATGTTTCAACAAATCACAAGCTTTTGAATCAATGCTAATCACGTGAATTATGTCAAAACTTTGATTCAAAAGTAGTATCATTTAGAATTATCTTTATGGCCGCTAGGTCGTCAGGTCAAATAGGCCAATGGAACTTGATGGTAGGCCTTACGTGCCCTACTGTACCCAACAACTTGAAGACTTGGAAGGACTCAACGACCTAACGATCTGGCAGTCACCAGGCAATTCCTTGACCATTCAGTTTGCTCAGTCACTAAGCTCATGAGGTCATTTCCCTTTAATTCTGGGAAGCGCGAGCTGGATAGCAACTTGCTATCCCACGTGCAAGCCTTATCACTTGCGGCTGATGGGGCGTCTACATTTATTATAAAGATGGTAACCTTTATGTAGAGTTTAGGCAGCAATTAGCCAAAAAGCTGGGGTATAATCCCAATTGATTAGACTCACACACATCCCCTATTGGCTAGTATTAAATGTTTGTAATCATTGTATTCATACAGATATGTAGTACATATAGAGGGAAAGGGCAAAAAACGGGATTCCTCTCTCTGATTCCCAAAATCCGTGTCATCCCTGCATTTACTTCCACTCATAAATATACAAATTCTCTTAGCCTTACCATTTATTATTCAAGGAAATTCAAATATAAGTTTCCCACGCAAACAAATTTCATTTGTTGAGTAGAAACTGAAACTTGACATCAACAAATTGGCGTCATTTGTAGGAAGTTGTATAAAAAGATTTGCGAAGAAGCAAACTTCTAGTGAGAAAAGATGAGTCAGGGATGTTCACAAAGCCACAAAACAAGAAGCAGTGACGTAGGGCTACCTCTCATATTCAAAAGAAGGCAAAGAAAAAGCAGATCATGGACCCTCGCAGCTAGCCCCCAAGTCAGAAATAGAAGCCTTATGAAGGCAAGTGGAGGTCCTCACCCAAGAAGTCAGGTGATTGCAACAACAAAATCTGCCGGATTCCCTACTGAAAACGTTGAAAGATCCCCAATGAGGGTAAACCATTTGAGAGAGCATGTGAGAATAAGGTTGAGTTTCACTCCTACTCAAGGCTCCAGTCAACCAAACCCCAGCACACCTACTCAAGGCTCCAGTCATCCAAACTCCAGCACACGAGCCGCTCTTACTCCTTCTAGAAATGTAGGAAGAAGCAGTGTATTCACGAGGTTAGGGTCTCAACCTCAGCGAGGCCCTAGAAGGCCGAGATCACCAGAGCCTCCGCGACCAAGAGAAAGGAGACAAATGAGGAGAAGCCGAGCACCTGCTTCTCACTATAGTTATGCGGTCAAGTTTACCATTGAGAACCCCTCGAGGTCAACAGTTAGCTCCATAGCAAGTCCAGGAGCTAGACAAGCTGAGGAAACAACTTGACGACCTCGAGTAGAAACAGTCCAGAGGAAAATAAGCTGATAATTTTTGGGGCATGCCTTCTCCCTTTGTTCCCTCCATTCGAGAGGCCGTCATACCGCCAAAAATGAAGCTCTCCTAGATTGGAACCGACAATGGCGAGACAGATCATATCGCTCACCTTTACAGATATGTGTCATGGATGAAGCTCTAAAATGTAATAGGGCAAAGCGTTCGCACTTATCTTGGAAGGAAATGCACAAACTTTTTATGGGAAGATGTTGGGAACTATCAAACAAGGAAAATCTGAACCACTCAAGGGAAGAGTATTTTACCCAAATAGCAATAGAAAATATAACAGAACAATTACTAAAATTTTCTGGTGATAATCCATTAGAAAATGGGATATAAATAAACCTATGACACAGATACTTTTAGAAAATTAAACTAAAATAATTAATGTAAAACCAATCAAACATATTACATAGGATTTGCCGGAATTTGAGATGCATATTAAGGAAATGTTGGAAAAGAAATTTATAAGGGAATCTAATAGCAAACATAGTAGTTCAGCCTTTATAGTAATGAAACATTCAGAACAAAAAGGAGGAAAATCTAGGATGGTAATAAATTATAAAAGGTTGAATAAGTATACCAAAGAATTGAAATATCCAATTCCGATTCAACAAATTTTGATTAATCAAATTAAAGGAAAAAGATATTTCTCCAAATTTGATTTAAAATATGGATTCTATCAGATAAAGTTAACAAAAGAATCTAAACATAGAACATCTTTTATAGTACCCCAAGGATATATTGTTATTGTTATTATTATTATTATTATTATTATTATTATTATTATTATTATTATTATTATTATTATTATATATATATATCAATGACGTGTTCTGACTTTCTCGTTTACAAAGTGGTGAAATTTGGTATTGAATTTGTGATTTCTTGAAATATAGGACTTTCTCTTTAGGGTTCTAGCGAGACCGACTTTCGTTTGATGACTAGGGTTTCTAGCCCTACTGACGACCAACTATGGAGGACGTGGACGGGTTATGGAAATCTTTGTCCATTGCACAGGATGAGGAAGAGACGATTGTGATTGATCCCAACGTTGTGGAGTAGTTCGCGGGTGAGAAGAAATTTGGGTTGGTTGGGAAATTGCTAACTAGATGTCCTTTTAGACGCGATGCTTTCAAAGAGACAGTGTTATCAATATGGAACACGGAAGGGGACATGCGCTGTCGTTTCTTGGAAGACAATGCTTTCCTCCTCGAATTTGATAACGAGAAGGACATGGATTGGATTTGGGAGGGGCAGCCATGGAACTTTGGCAGGAGCTTGATTGTTTTTAACCAAATTAATGGACATACTAACCCTAAGTCACTGAAGTTCCGGTAGGTACCTCTTTGGATATAGGTTTATGGGTTTCCTTTGGTTCACAAGCATGAAGGGATGGCCCAGTTGATTGGCAATTCAGTTGGACACGGACAAAAAAAGGTCATGCTGGGGCTCATTCAAACGGCCGATGGGAACTTAGATGAGTCTCGAAACTCATTTCCCATAGATGGGATGTCTCCAAACCTCTGTGTCGTTTTCTCAATGTACAAATTGGCAAAGAAGAAGATGTCATCAAGGTTAATTTTAAGTATGAAAAGTTGCTGGATTACTGTACATTATGTGGGAAATTAGACCACCCTTTCCAAGATTGTATTGAAAAAGTGCCAGTAGTTCTTCGTCGGAAGAAACATGATCGTTTTGGCAAATTCCTCAAGGCACCCTCAGGGAGTCGGGCACGAGTGCAGCAGCGAGTGGAGGCAGCATTCTCCAGGCGATCTTATGAAGGACATTCATTGGTTGGAGGAGATGCGAGTAGTGACCATGCTGGGAGAGAGGTAAAAGGGAGGAAGAGGAGATGAATGGGGAGAGTAAAGGGGCTGAACAAACAGCTGAGAAGTCAGTTGAGGGGGCGCAGACTGTAGATAAGGAGGGTGGAAAATAGTTGGTGCTTGGTTTGAGGGGTAAACAGACTGAGAAGAGGGGTGGAAGGAGACATGAAGCTGGGGTAAAAAAGAAGGCAGTTAGGAGGTTCTACCGAGTTCAAAAGGAGTCACCTTTGTGGCTGATGAATGTAGTCTCAGAAGATGGAAGGGAGAGGTGGGGGAGCAATGAGAAGTGGGTTACGAGATTGAGCCTCTCAGCAACGAGGAGAAATTGTTGGGTTTTTGGTGACGACACAAATTTTGTACCATCGGCGGAGGCTGCCAAGCAGCCCCGCCGAGAATCATGAGTCTTTTATGTTGGAATGCACAAGGTATAGGGGCCTTGTGCATTGGCGCTGCGGAGATTGATTCAAGGGAGAACCCTTAACTTGGTTTTCATTATGGAAACCAAGGTGTATGATTATAGGGCGGACGCTTTGAGGCAAACTTTTGGTTTTGGTTGTAGTTTTCATGTCAACTCTAGAAGGCGGAGTGGAGGGCTTTTCTTGTTGTGGTCTGACAACTGGACCATAGAGATTTGGGGCTACTCCGACCGTCATAGTGATGCTATGGTCACAACAGATTTGGGCAATAAGTGAGGTTTATCAGTGTGTATGGTGATCCAGTTGCTAGGGAGTGGAGACATACTTAGGCTCTTATTAATAGATTATACCAAGGGAAAGATTTCCTAACTCTGTTCTTAGCTGATTTCAATGAAATTTTAGTTGATGATGAGAAGATTGGGACATCAAACAGAAGACGAGTGATGATGGAGGTGTTTAGAAAGGTGGTAGGTCGGTGCAACTTAGTTGATTTGGGACATTGGGGTCCTAAATTCACATGGAAAAAGGGGTCTGTTAGGCAGTACTTTGTGGCCATCAGATTAGATAGAGGCTTGGTAAACCTTTAGTGGAAAGATATGTATAAGACATGCAAGCTATTTCACTTGGACTTGAATGGCTCTGACAACCAAGTTTTATGGTTGCAGTTATGCGCGGTGGAGTAGCTTGAGGTTAGGAGGAAAAAACCTCTCTGTATGGAACCATTATGGCTTCATGAGGAGGGTTGTCGTGAGGCTATTTGGGCTGCTTGGCAACAAAATGCAGCTAGTTCTATTCATGATCGACTGGGGAATTGTGAGCGTCGACTACTAGAGTGGAATCAAACAAAGGAAGGGTCAGTTCTACACCAAATCCAGCGTGTTAGGGAAAGACTCAGGGGCTTTTATGGGCGTGTACAGGGGAGTCATGAGGCTGGAATAGTTAAAAATTTAGAGATGCAGTTGGAAAATCTGTTGGAGAAAGAAGAGATGTATTGGGCGCAAAGAGCTAAAATAGATTGGATGTTAAAAGCGGATCGCAATACGTCATTTTTTCACAGGCAAGCAGCTAGAAGATAGGAGAGAAATCCTATTGCTGGATTATTTGACAATGAGGAAATTCGATGGAGGAGGAGGGAGAGGTGGCAGAAATTGTTAGTGAGTTCTTCAAGGATTTGTTTACAACAAGGCAGCTTGAAAGTGATGATTTCTTTACGAAGCTTGGAGAGGGAGGTGCTCGCTTATCCGAGGATGCAAAGGACACTTTGGAGCAACCATTCACTGAGGAGGAGGTCAAAGCGGCTCTTTTCAGCATGGGTGGATTCAAAGCACTGGGCCCAGATGGTTTTCATACAGTGGTCTATCAGCGTTGCTGGGATCATGTAGGTACGGAAGTTGATTATTGACAATGACATTTGTGCTTTTGAGCTAATGTATTCGCTTCTCAAAAGGGCTGGTGGTAAATCAGGGTTCTTGGCTTTGAAATTAGACGAGAGCAAGGCTTATGAGCAGGTGGAGTGGAATTTTGTAGTGAGAATGATAGAGGTGATGGGGTTTTCGGAGCGCTGGAGGGGTTTGATTACGAAATGCATTTCGTTTGTCTGGTTTTCCTTCTTGATTAATGGGCAACTGATGGGGGCAGTGGTTCTTTCTTAAGGACTGAGGCAAGGATGCCCACTTTTACCTTACTTGTTTTTGTTGTGTGCGGATGGATTGTCTAGATTAATATCTAAAGTGGAAAACGACGGGCGCATCAAAGGCTTCGCATGTAGTAGGACTGGCCCCCCGAGTAAGCCATTTATTTTTTGCAGATGATAGCATTCTTTTTTATCCTTCTTCTGTGGCAGAATGTCAAGTTATTCATCAACACTTACAGTCTTATAAACATGTCTCTAGTCAGAAAGTTAATTTGAGCAAGTCACAGGTTACTTTTAGCCCTAATACCGAGATAGTTCTTAGAAATCAGATGGTGGAGGTTTTTGGGTTGGGTCATGATAGGCTGCACCACACTTATCTTGGGCTACCTTCCTTTATTGGGAAAAGTAAAAAGCGGGTTTTTTGTGGTTTAAAAGATAATGTATGGAAAAAATTACAGTTGTGGCGTTGGAAGTCTTTATCGATTGGTGGATGGTAGGTGCTAATTAAGTCAATAGTGCAATCCATCCCAATTACATGATGAGCCTATTTAGAATTCCTAAAGGGTTGTGTGCTGATCTTACTAGTCTAGCTTCTTCATTTTGGAGGGGCGATCGGACGGATAGTAGAAGGTTCAGATGGGTATCATGGAGAATATTGTGCAAGTCAAAGTTTGTTGGGGGAGTCGGGTTTCGGGACCTTGAGGCTTTCTATAGAGCTCTATTAGGTAAGTAATGTTGGCAGATATTGTGCAATCCTTACTTCCTTACCGCAACAATTTTACAAAATAAGTATCATCGATTTAGCACTTTTTAGGATGCTGAGTGTAATCAAGGATGTTCCTTCTTGTGGAAAAGTATAGTTTGGGCACGTGGGCTTATTAAAAAAGGGGTAAGATGGAGGATTGGTGACGGTAAAAAAGCTCTAGTGTTTTCGAGTCCATGGTTACCAAGGCCGTTCTCTTTCAAGCCCCTAAATTCGATGTGGGAGGACCATATGTTGAGGGTTTCTGACCTTATGCTAGAGGATGGAAGCTGGAATGTGGAGCTGATAAACCAAAGATTCCACACTCTTGACAGTGAAATTATTTTAGCTTTGCCACCAGGAAACCCTAATGTTTAAGATACCATTATATGGCACTTCGAGTTGAGTGGCGAGTACACGGTAAAATCTGGATATCATCTTGAGTTGAGCTTGCAATCAGAAGGTGGCCCTTCAGGACATAATTCCATAGAGAAGTGGTGGAAGAGGGTATGGAATTTGAGCTTACCAAGTAAGATAAAATTCTTTGTTTGGAAGATTCTCCTTGATATTTTTCCCACCCAGCAATCCCTCTGGCGGACGCACTCTGCCATGGATCCAATCTACCAGAGGTATGGCTCAGAGGTAGAGGATGTCTTTCATGTATTGGTGGATTGTGATGTGAATGGTGGGCTATGGAGTCGGAGTCGGTTCTTTGCATTGTTTACTGCACAGTGAAGGAAACTGGACGAATGGAGCTTTGAATGGCTGCTTGTGGGCTTGTGGCGCTGTTGGTTCGGTCGGAATACAATGCTATTTGAAGGGAAGACAGTGAATTATGATCAGGTATTGTATGTGGCTAATGACTACCTAATGGAGTATCATCGGATTCATGTGAATGGGAGGAAGGAGAGGCGAAGGGAAGGTACATCCTGGGAACCACTGGAGGATGGTTGGATTAAAATTATCGTAGATTCATCGGTGGTGCCGGGGTGTTCACAATGGGGTTGGGGTGGTGTGTCGTAATGCAGATGGCCGGATGTTGGCCGCGGCAGTGAATATGGTGAATGGAAGATTGTCTCCACACTTAGGAGAATGTTGGGCACTTAGGGGAGAGATGCAGTTGGCATTGGAATTGGGATATCAGAAAGTGATGTTTGAGACGGACGCTTGCAATGTCATTCATCTTGTTTTAGAGCCAGAACCCTGTTCTTCTAAAGGCCTTTTTTGGAGCAGATCATTACTCTTAGCCACAAGTTTGCGGATTGTCATTTGAGCCATTAGTAGAAGTGCTAATAGGGTAGCTCATTTGCTTGCTAGGCATGCCTTAGAGGAAAGTTTGGATCATCTTTGGGTGGAATCACCACCAAATTTCATTGTACAGGCTCTTGTTTTTGACATTGTGAAATGATGATAATGAAAGCTTTCGTTTGCAAAAAAAAAAAAAAAAATGTGTTGAAAATTGGTAAACGGCAGTGTTTCATTGCGTCTGCCCACCATCCCATGCTGCTTCAATCCTTTCTCCAACTTCTTTCAATAACACATAAATATTCTGCAATTTATGTGTGAATCGGACGGCGGTCACTTCAATTCTCCATCCCACCCAATTCCCTTCAATAATCCCTTTACTTTTTACAAATAATTATACCTCAGATTGCGGATCGCAGTCGATCATATTTCTTCAATCCAGCTTCAATCAGTTAATAATTTTCCAATTTCTTGCAATTTACGCCTATTATTACCGACAGTTCAGTGAGGTGTTTCTTCTGCCCCAATTCTTCTACCTTCTTCTCAAAATCCCGATTAATTTCTGACCTCAAAGACATGACACCAACAACTTGGGCAATCAATTCTTGCAGGAAAGCAGCAAATAACTATATGTCTATCCATGGGCTTAAAAGAATCAATGACTTTACCACCTACCATAAAAGGCAAACTTTGTAGAATCGCCTCTTGGAACCACTCCTTTTGCATCGATTTTTACAAGGTAATTGGTGTTCTTGAGTTCTTCATCTCTATAGTTACACTACAAATTTCCGATATATTTTTTTGATTTGTTTAGCTGATATTCTGAATTTCAATAAATTTCTTGATCTCTGGTTCTCTATTAAATCGTGTAATTTGAGAATGGATGTTTAGGTTAGCAGAATTTTTGTTACACCAGTGTGGTGATTCTTTGGATACATATTGTTTCTAGCATCGAGATAATGACTATTGTTACAGCTTTATGTAAGAACTCCTCAAATGGTTGATGGCTTTGTTCATATTCAGTGATGCTAGTATCATTGGCATAAGTAAGCATGCTTTCACGAATTCATTATAACTTTAATTAATCAAGTCACAGACTTGTTTGTTGGTTCCAAATGATTGCCTCTGTAACATGTTCATTGAATTGCACGATACCATCAACCCACTATCAACCGGCTGAATATGGTAATGTTTCAAGTTAATGGGTAGCCAATTGGACATATTGATAAATATTAGTTGAATTCTATTTGAAGATTGGCTTAACTTCCAATAAGATCATGTGCAGATTTGAATTTCTTCTGTCCATATTTCCATTTTAAACGATTATATTACATACCATTAGTAGATTGAGTCTTATAGGAAGGAGAATAAAATCAAACTTGCATATGATTTTTAGTTTCTATAGTTTTCTGATTTAGAAGTAGATAGTAGTTCAATATACTTTTAAAAATGTCTAGCATATCTTATTACCCAACACATATTGATGTAATCAAGCTTTAATGAAGAGTTTAGCATCCACAATGAACTATTTATGTTATCAATATTAATCAAACAACAACTATCATCAATTATATGATCAATAAAAAAAGCCACCTATTCCTCCAAAAAATTAACTGTCCCAAACATATCCCTTGTACTTGCTCATCTTCAATAACCTTCAATTTTCACTTAACTAATACTTGACTCCACACTTTACTTAAGTTTCAGTATGATAGTATCATGTACAACGAAAATTTTCTACCACGAGAAAATGGTATCTTCTAGCGCTAGTCATTAGCCCTATCTTTTAAATAGACTAATTTAAAATAAATAGTTATCACCCTTATTGGTGACTTTCAATTGACGTGCCCACGTCCACATCAACAAATGGCACCATAAAAGTACTCATGTACAAAGCACTCCACAGTAAATAATTTTCTATATTGAAAAGATACTCAAATCTTTGTATAAAATAAGCTAAAGGGATGGGAAAATGGGTTCTGGTATTTTGGTGCCAAGGATACTTAACAGCGTAAGCTGTTTTTTCTCCATTATTTTAATGTTATAGGATGTCTGTTCCTTTCATTTACTCCATCTTTCGCCTTCATCTTCTTTCTATTTGTGTTATCCTAGTAAAATTGTTGTTAAAGGATCCATAATAACTTTTTTCTCCTCATAGATTAATTAATTTCATGAAGTACTACAAAATCTTTTGAGTGTTGGTAGTCGAGTTGTTTGTCAAAATTTACCTCGTTCATGTACTTTAGTTTATATTATGTAATTCATCTTTTGCTGGAGAAATTTTCTTTTTGAACTCTTTAAGCAAGTTTCATTCTTGACATTGTTGATGAATATATGTGATAAGAAGATTAGTTAAGAAATGGACAAGCGAAAACATTTAGTTGAGAGTGAAGAAACGACACTTTAGGGAAAAGATGGAAGATTAAAAAAATTGTTGATAGAAACTTATATAAGGAATTGGGTTTCGTGTGTTGACGAGATTCATGCTGAAGATCATGTGAATCATATGAAAGAAGCACTACTAGTTGAAAATCCGATCGTATCGTGAATTTTACAAGTTTTGTGAAAATATCAGTAGCTAGCTATGTGCTGATTATACTACCTTGATCTTTCAGCCTATCAAGTCCTGATCACGTCTCAGGACTAGTTCAAATTTTCTTTTATATTTTCCAATGGTAGGCAGCATGCAAGTGAATGCAGAGATCATAGGTTTTTTTTTTTTTTTGGGGAAAGCTTTGAATATGTATTAACTTCTATTCACTAGCTTTAAATTTCACTTCTGAAGGTAGTCATGGTTATCTATTTTTCATTTCAAGCTTCAAAGATGGCCATCAACAATCATACATTTCAAAATATTACCTGCAGTAAGTTTCAAATCATTAAAAGTTTTGTTCTAGATAGCTTGAAGGACATATTCAAATGATGCGACACGTTTAGCCCATCTTGCCGCTGTCCATTGAATTGAAGATTCAGTCATAGTCTCATTGAAGAGTTTGTTGATTCAACTTTTGATTTGGATTTTTTTTTTTTTTTTTTTGGGTACTGCTGATACTATGTATGACTTGTGTCTCTTTTGTAATACTACTCCTGACTTTAATTTTTGTTGGCTGATACTACTTAATGGTTTTGTTGAACTTATGTTGAACTTTTATTAGGATGCTTGCAATTCTAATTGGACATTGTAATTTTATAAATACGTTTCTGTATTTATTTTGTTGGGGGTATTTTTTTTTATTTTTTTGTTAATGTTCTTCTAGTTTTATAGTTATTAAATCCTAAAATATAATTGTTACTACAAAAATTTTATATGTTGGCATTTCTAATTTTTATCTTAGTGTCCAAAATTTTGTTACATATTTGCATGACTTTATTTACGTATGTTATTATTGGCATGCAAATTTAATAAGCATCTTGACTGAAAAGGAAGCGTTGGGCATGTGTATGTTTTCCTTGAGGCTCAAGAATCTTAATTACATGCAAATTCTATGTTTCCGTTGTCTCGTAATAACCTTATTTAACTAGGTAAATATTTATGCATGTTAAGTTCTATTAAGATTAGGAGAGTCTTGTATTCGAGGTTAACTAACATTCTACTTTCCTTATCTTTATTTCCTACATGTATAAGGTAAGTTTAATTCTTGGCTGGTACAAGAATTTAAAGTCTTACCTATATATATGTATTCTCTCTTGTAGGATTATAACCAAGTTTTCAAGCCAAGCATTCCACGAAAATATTCTTCAAAGCTTGATCAAAGAAAGAAAACAAACATTGCCAAAACCCGTGAGTTTTGTACTTGCACGTATCTTTAAGCTTTCAAGCTGTGTTTGTTTGGCAACCCTTCATAGTATGTGGTAGGCGGCCACATATGTGCCGGGAACTTATCCACTCAACGTCGAAAGTAGTTTTGGAGTTTAAGTGTCTCAAGATGAGTTCCGAAGATCTCTAGGAGTTTGATGTATGTTCCGGGAGGAGCGCGGGAGAAAGAAGGAGTAACGAGAGTTGTCACATATCAAAAGGCGAAAAGATGGAGTTTTTTATAAGTTTACATTTTGAACATTTTGTGCCTATTGCGATAGCACTTAATTATTTTTCTTTGTACTAAACTTGCCTTGTGATTCGTAGATTGGTCTGTCCCGTGGCAAGGCTACCCATAGTTTTTTCCATTTGGATTTTTGTGTCAACAATTCTGATGTTGTTTACTTTCCGCATACATGCTTGAGCTAGACATATCTAGGTCGCATAATGCTTTACACTAGTTTAACTGTTTAAGTAGCTAGGTAAGATACATTCTGATTAGAGTCTAGATAACCACATATTTACAGTTGGTATCAGAGCGGGTTCACTTAAATTATTAGTGAGATAAGGTTTATCTAGACATAGATACATCTTCTGTTAAACCACCTATCCTAGGCGAGTCTAACTGTGCATATTGGAAAGTTCGCATACAAATTTATATTAAGTCTATAGATAATAGGGCTTGAACTTCTATTCTTACTGGTTATGCAGTACCTATTGTCACTGCCATAGATAGTACTGTTTCTATTAAGCCTAAAACTCAATATACTACTAAAGAAAATACGATATGTGGCTGGAACTAAATCAGTCTTCAAAAAAAATTTTGATGAACAAGGTAAGATCATCAAGAATAAAGCCAGACTTGTGGCTCAAGGCTATACCTAGATGGAAGGTATAGATTTTGATGAGATATTTGCACCAGTAGCCATACTTTAGTCAATCAGATTACTACTTACAGTAGCATGTCATGTAGATTTCAAGCTATATCACATGGATGTGAAGAGTGCATTTCTTAATAGCATTTTGAATGAAGAAGCATATGTTAAGCAGCCACTATGATTAACAGATCTACAGAATCCTGATCATGTGTACAGGTTGAGGAAAGCTTTATATGGCTTAAAACAAGCTCTCAGAGCTTGGTATGAAAGACTAATTAATTTTCTTCTTGAACAAGGTTACAATAGATGAGGTACTGACAAAACCTTAGTCATCAGGCAATTGAAGAAGGGCATTATTGTTGCTCAGATATATGTGGATGACAATATTTTTGGATCAATATCAGAAGCCAAGACAAAGAAATTTGTCAAGACGATGCAAACAAAATTTGAAATGAGCATGATAGGTGAACTTACATTCTTTCTGGGATATTTATCTCTCAGACAAAGTATGCTACAAATTTGGTCAAGAAGTTTGGCTTGGTAGATTCTAAACCAATGAGCGCTCTAATGGCTACTAATCTAAAATTGTCAAAAGATGGTCATGCAAAAGAGATTGATCCTACCTTATATCGCAACATGATTGAGAGTTTACTTTATCTAACAGCAAGCATACCAGACATATATTTCAATGTAGGTGTGTGTGCAAGATATCAGTCAAAGTCGAGAGAGACACATTTGACTGCCATCAAAAGAATAATCAGATATATCAGTAGAATAACAGTGTATGGCATATGGTTTTCTAAAGATACCAATGCTAATCTTGCTATATATTTAGATGCGGATTGGGTTGGGAATGTTGATGAAAGAAAGAATACTTCCAGAGAATGTTTCTACATGGAAAACAACCTGGTTTCCTAGATGAGCAAAAAAAAAAAAATTTCCATTTCACTGTCCACAGTGGCAGCAGAATACATAACTGCAGAAAGTTGTTGCATACAAGTTCTTTGGATGAAACAGATATTGGAGGACTATGAAATTTCCCAAAATCAGGCTACTGTTTTCTATGATATCACAAGTGCTACAAAATATTTCCAAAAATCTAGTTCAACACTCTAGGACTAAGCACATTGATTTAAGGCATCATTTATTAGAGAGCTTGTTGAACAGATAGTGATTGCATTATAGTATGTTCAGACAAATAATCAGCTTACAGATTTGTTTACTAAAGTATTGGATGCATCTAGATTTAAAAGCATAAGAAAATATATGGCATTTCTGTACAGCCTAAATAGGCTTAACATCATAAAAGAAAAATTGCATTGCATGTACATACAAATATAATTAAAAAAAAAAAGATGAAAAATGGAAAAAAAAACTCAGAAAATAGAAAGTCTTTATTTCTTGCATTTTTCATATAGTTGTGTAATTTTTATGTCATTCATGTTCATATTAATCAAATTACTTATATCTATGCAGGATATCACTGAGATACCCAGAGGAGAATACATCCTAAAGAGATTAGTCAAAACTTATTCTCCTTATTCTATAAAGATAAACTACATAAAAATAATGATGGAATATATTTTGTCTGCTTTGCATTATAAAAGGTTACTGATTGAGAGTCATAATTTTGATGTAGACCTATGAACAATATCTACACTCTTCAACATTATATAGGACTAATAATATCTAAGGTGAAGAGTTCATAAGGGAAAAAGCTACTAGTCAACCAAGTCTTTGAGTACATGCAGTTACCTTTACCCTCAAAAGACAATGCTCAAAATTATAGAAAATGTCGAGTAAGTAGAGCACTTAAAAGTTAAATTTTATTATAAGAGTTGTTTAGATTATGATCGGTCTTCTTGTGCATCACTCATAAGTCTCAATAAGTCAGGTCCTCACAAAGTGCAAAATGGTGTTAGGATTTACCATAAAAAGATAAACTCAAAATAAATTCCATTCAAAATTAACTTCCTTCCAATAAGAACAATTCAATTAGCTGAATACTTCATAGTGTGAACTTCAAAAGGTATTTTGAGAAGTATTCAGTACTATTAATTATATTAATGTTGGTTCATTACATTTGCATATGTTTGCCTATATGAATTAACCCAGATAAATTTCATACTTTAGTCGCTGGATCAAGCAGGACACATCTGGCTGAGTTTATACTTTGCGGCAGTTATAGGTAAACCGCTCTTAAAATTTCTAACGGGCGAATTTTTAAAACTAACGTTCTGAAACTATTTGGTTTCCCTCTTATTTGTCAAACTTACCTCTTTTTCATAACCCTAACTAACTCTGACTTTTAATCTTTTTCTCTAAAAAATTTTCTAACTACTCTCAATTTCCTCGCAAAGCTTTTCTTGTGCTTTCTTTCTTTCCCAAAACTTGTCATAGAAATACACGGCCAAAAAAGGGAAACGCAATGTCTGAGTACGACAGTGATAGAATATTAAAGAAAACAACTAGGGGCAGAGGGTCTTCTCAGCTAGTTGAACCTCAAATGCCTGCAACTCAGAACCCATCTCCGCCACAAGTTCAGTTGCCAGAACCAATTCTATAAGAGGTGTCTCCCATCGAAACAAATCCGACGCTGATCACTCAAGTACTGATCCTAGAGGAATCCTACAGACTCAGCCCACTCATTGCCATGGTGTTCTATGTTCTGCCTGAAGAAGAGCAAAATCAACTATCACAAGTCCCAATTCCACCAATCAAACCAGTCCAACAACCACAACTGCACCCGGAAAACCTTAATTTATCAGAGAATCTTATTGCAGTGGCAGAAGTTCAAAATCTAGCAGTTCCAGAAGAAAATCAAGTACCAGAAGATGAACACCCTCAAGGTCAACTAGAAATTCCTCAACCAAAAGATGTAGGAGGCGAATCAAGGAGAAATTCCCAGCAGGAGGCGAATCAAGGAGAAATTCCCAGCATTCAGGAGATTTTACAATCTATTACAAGGGAAAACCCTAGTGAAGTTGGGGACGCTCAAACGCAGGGGGAGAAGAGTCCGGAAAAAATAAACAGAGTTTGTAGAGCCAAAAAAGTCCAGTCCAACAAAGGCAAACAGGACAAATCCTTGTCGCATGATGCGGAAGATTCATAAGAAGAAGAAGGTTTGACAATTATGAGAATCCTGAGACTGATCAGGATTCATCTGCACCATATCCGGAGCAGAAATCTAAACAAGTCAATGAAAATTTTTTTAACAAAGACAGTGATTACCAGATGGAGAAAGAGGATGAGAGTTCAGATGACTTATATGAGGAGTCAGAGAAATTCGTTGAGTTAGAAAAATAGAGAAAGGAGGATATCAGGAAAGAGAAACAGGTTATGCCAGATTTAACAACTAGGAGACCAGCAACAGGGTTATCAACT
>CAVNYN010271852.1:0-18855 GCA_963692815.1 Nyctanthes arbor-tristis | reverse complement strand
ATGCAGTATAGTTCTTTGACATCGGATTGGCCAGACTTTTGCTTTTAGTATATTTATAACAGATCAGGGAATTCTTTTTCTGCCAAAACCATGGAGTTTTCTGCGGTACACCATTAAATATACCTCAAAATGCTGAACATTTTCAGCTATGAGCTACACTAAATTGCTTCTGAGGAGCCATGACTGGGTATGCTGAAGATAGCACGAAAGTTATAGGAATGCATTTTTGGTGATTTTATCCGACTGCCAAGTGAAAACTGTAACTTAAGAAGGCTACTTGCATTTTTCTTTGCCTAACATTCGCTTTGTTAAACACCCTGCCAAAAGAAGTTGATTAGACATGGACCAAACTGCTGAAACTCTTAGTTAGCTTTACAAATTCAAAGTAAAACATCTAAGTTCTCAACACAGAAGCCTTCCATCATCAAACTTTTGCAGTCTAATATGGAAAATGTTTGTTAAAGTTTCCTAAGTTCTTCTTCCACAACTGGAAGTATCTAGTGACCTGAGTTTTTGTCAATTTGTACAGGGCACAGCTGTTAACATAATTGTTGGCTCACACGTCTGGGTTGAGGACCTTTCAGTAGCTTGGATCGATGGACAGGTAACCACAATTCATGGCCAAGAAGCTGAGATTGAGAAAAGTGATGGAAAGAAGGTATATATATTTTTCTATCAAGGTCACAGTTTATATTGCTGCTTATTTATATTTGTTTAGAAAATGACAGATAAAACTTTAGGTGATGTTATGCTCTAATGGTGTGCAACATGACAGAGTAGTCAATTGTGAATGTTTGTACACACAATCAATTGCAAGCATGCTTTTTTTCTGATGCACATGCAATGTAATTTGGGATCACGATTGTACCCTAAAGAAGGAAGCATAAAACTTTCATCTTTACAGTTCCTTGCTAATGTTAAGAGGTGCTTGGTTTTCGTTTTAATGGGAAAATTATAATAAGGTAGAATGAGTGGTGAAGATTTGATGGATATTTGAAATGTGCAGTTGTAGTTGATTAGTTTTCAAATAAAGTGGTGTGTTATAATGGGAAAACGTAAATGAGAATCGATGACCCCCTTCATCATCCTGATATGGCTTTCAGGTTGTTGTCAAGTTGTCAAAACTTTACCCTAAAGACATGGAAGCTCCTGCTGGAGGTGTCGATGACATGACAAAGCTCTCTTATCTGCATGAGCCCGGTGTTCTTGAGAATCTAAAAATAAGATATGAGCTCAATGAAATCTATGTACAAAGTTCTCATAGTTCACATTGATACTGTTAGTTTACTGAATTATTACTGTGGTCTGATCACAATCATTGATTTGGACTGCTGTGCAGACTTACACCGGAAATATTCTAATAGCTATCAATCCATTCCAAAAACTGCCTCATATATACAATCAGCATATGATGCAACAATACAAAGGAGCATCTTTTGGAGAACTAAGCCCTCATGTCTTTGCTGTTGCTGATGTTGCATACAGGTCATACTTGCCCCTTTTGTGCTAATATAATAGATGCCGCATTGATGCCCTTAAGATTCACAGTCCATAAGATAATCTTTTCACTGAAAATAGGGCCATGATTAATGAAGGAAAGAGTAATTCCATTCTGGTAAGTGGTGAAAGTGGAGCGGGTAAAACTGAGACCACGAAAATGCTTATGCGGTACCTTGCCTTTTTGGGAGGCCGAGCAGCTACAGAAGGACGCACTGTCGAACAACAAGTTCTTGAAGTATGATGCATTGAAATATCTAGTTTCGACGATATTCAGTTCAAGTACTATTAAACTTTGTCACTTGATTTGATAAGCTCATGCAGTTTTTTGTGCCAATTCACTGAGTGCAGTCCAATCCTGTTCTTGAAGCATTTGGCAACGCTAAAACTGTTAGAAACAACAATTCCAGGTGAAGCACCCTAAAACTTTTGCAGTTAAGTTTGTGATTCTTAGATTTCCTCATCTTTCTATATAATTTGTGGTTGTTTCAATTCTTTCACATGTCTTTCTAGCAAGAAAGCCATGTTTTATAAGGTGAAATTATGGCTTTTAATTAACTTCTTTGACATAAACATATTACTACATCAAAGTTCAATGTTGTGTCAATATTTGAATGCATATACTATCCTAAATTTGACAATACTGCAGCCGATTCGGTAAATTTGTTGAGATTCAGTTTGACAAGCAAGGGAGAATATCAGGAGCAGCTATTAGGACTTACCTTCTTGAGAGATCTCGTGTTTGCCAAGTTTCCGATCCTGAGCGCAACTATCACTGCTTTTACCTTCTTTGTGCAGCACCACAGGAGGTATCTTACTGCTGTCTTTTACAGAAAATCTGGATTATCGTTTTTATTTTCTTAAAAATCAGTAAAGTATTATCTTTCCTTTTCGTGACAACTAAAGGAACAGCTTTTGTCCTGCTAGGAAATTGCGAAATATAAGTTAGATCACCCCAAATCATTTCGCTATCTTAACCAGTCAAAATGCTATGAGCTGGTCGGTGTTAGTGATGCCCATGACTACCTTGCCACCAGAAGAGCAATGGACATTGTTGGAATCAGTTTAAATGAGCAGGTATATCCTTTGAAAGTGAACCCACCTACTTGGTATGATCTCCTTGTAGAATAGAAATTGTGATGTATTTGGTAATGTCGACTCTCAACTCTTTGATCTCTCTCTCAGGAAGCAATTTTCAGAGTTGTTGCTGCGATTCTTCATCTTGGTAATATTGATTTTGCAAAGGGGAAGGAAGTTGATTCTTCGGTTCCAAAAGATGAAAAATCCAAGTTTCATCTAAAAACGACAGCTGAACTTCTCATGTGTGACAGCTTCTTATCCTTTATTTAGATTTATTATGCTTTGTATGTTCCTTTTAGATGGTGGATTGTTCTAACTAGTGTTTTCTCTTAGGTGTGATTCTGTAGCGTTGGAAGATGCATTGTGTAAACGTGTAATGATTACTCCCGAAGAAGTCATCAAGCGAAGTCTTGATCCTCTTAGTGCAGCAGTCAGCAGGGATGGATTAGCCAAGACTTTATATTCTAGACTGTTCGATTGGTATGAAGCTTTTACGGCTCTTGATTATTATGTAACCAATTATAATTTCTCTTAGAAACGGATAGCTGAACTGCTGAACCAATCTTGTTCTCTTATGTGGGAAATCATAATGCAGGTTGGTAAACAAGATCAATTTCTCAATTGGGCAAGACAGTACATCAAAATGTTTGATTGGAGTACTTGACATTTATGGTTTCGAAAGCTTCAAGCACAACAGGTAACAAAATTTCAGATCATATCCGTCATCGCCGGAAAGAAAGAAGACGAAAAGAAATCCCAAAATAACTTAAATAGAAATGAATTTTATTTATCTATTTATTTATTGATTTATTTATTTTTTTATAAATTTGTGTTGAAGATTCAACCTTCATTTGCTTCTGATTTTGATGTAATATGTCTTGCAGTTTTGAACAGTTTTGCATTAATTTCACAAATGAGAAACTGCAACAGCATTTTAACCAGGTGATCTTAAGATCATATTGACCTTAGAGGCTTTATATCTTTTATTAACTTCTCAAGTCTAAATCAAATCTTTCCAGCATGTTTTCAAAATGGAACAAGAAGAATATACTAAGGAAGCAATTGACTGGAGCTACATTGAGTTTGTTGATAACCAGGATGTCTTAGATCTTATTGAGAAGGTACTTATTTGATGTGATTTTTCAATTTTGCAATTCCCACAATTAAAAAATTTTTGAACTGCTACAGTGAGCATTACTTCAACCTTGCAACATATAGAGTACCTTCAAACATCAAGATTACATTTTCTGTACGACGTCGGACAATTTTTCACTTCTACCCAAATGATTCAGTTGAAATATAGGATACTTTGAATTATTCACTGGGAATGAACGTAAGGTAGTAGTGTAACTCACTTAAGAATAAGAAAGAAATAGTCCTAATTATAGAAGAAAAAGAAATAAGGAAATAATTAAAGACAAAACTGAAACATAAAATATTTTTCCTGAATTCTGATTTTGAAATCTACATTCCAACTTTCCTCCTCAAGTTGATGCATTGTTAGTCGATATATTCTCAAAATATGAACATGAATTAGAATGGACTAGTACTTGAAATCATTGAAATTTAGTTGCAATTGTAAGTGGTAAAGTCCTTCCCACTTTTACGAAGTCCAATTCTTATTTTGATTAGATTGTCCTTTTTGAGGATTTACTCTGTAACATTTGCATGAAAAGCCTTCAGGTTTGAGCAATCTCACAGAAACAGTCATGTATCTAGCTCAAATGAGGATCACCTTATGCTTCTACGAGCAGCAGCTGTCTTAGTGGATTTGCGAGTCACTAGGTTTATGGTAGAGAACTAGTGCTTGCTTTGGATAGTAAGAGACATTAATATCTTTGGAGAATATATAGTTTTGACAAAGGTCGCAAAAGAGTGAAAATAAGTTGTTGCAGAGAGAAAGTCGTCAAAGACATATAAGATGAAGTTACCAACTTTGACAACTTGAGAAAATGGAAGCCAAGAGAGATTGAAATATGTTAACCTAAGAGATGGCTGCAAGAAAAATTTTTCCTCTAATATTAGCAATAAAATTTCCTTAGCTGGCTACTAAATGAAGAAACAGGGGCTCTTAGCTCTACGAAAGCAACCGAAGGATTGCAACTCATTATAAAATTTAGATGTAAGATCTATATGAAATTAGAGGTGGTAAAACGCTAAAAGATGTGATCATAAAATAAAATTGGATGTGACTTTAGAAATTTTAGGAGTTAAGTTTCTCTAATTTGAAAGTTTAAATACTCAATTAACTTTTTCAAAAAATCAGGGACTAATATAAAAAATATCAAAACTTAGGGATATCGGCCTTGCAAAGTGCAAACCCGATTAAGCATGGAATGCCCGCCTTGTTCAGGTTGGGTGTCCATAGGTATATATATATATATATATATATTTAAATAAATTGTAGTTGTGACTTCATCAATGCCATCGAAGGTTGTCGGTACCACCAGAGGCTGCTAGCGTCCCTATGTCCATTCTCTTCGGAGGAAACTGAATTTAAGGTTTATAATATTGGCAAAAATTTTGAAACACTAATTTTCGAGGCCTTAAAGTTTTTCAAAACCTAAAAGAGAAAAACATGCCAGAAAAAGAATTGCGAGTTTAAATCAAGAAGGATAAAACTCTTCACGATACCAAGTTAAAATATAAGATACTTTGATATATTTATAGAGAATGGACCTTTTACCTAGTAGTAATATTCAATAACAAGGAAGTAAGGAAATAAGGAAAAATATAAACAAGAAAGAAATATGAAATATCTTTCTGGAATAAATGTTCCAACTGATTCTGTGTATACCTACATTATTTAACATTTTATCCCTCTGTTTATATTTGTCTGAAAATGTACTTATCCAGCCTAGTTGCATTTAAAGTTGCAAGTAAAAACTGCCAAAGCAAATTAAAATAGCCTTTTTGTAACTGTTAATTTGGTACTATGTAGATCAACCAATAGTATGGTTTGAATCTATTAACCTTTTTTTGTGGGTTTTGTTATTTAAAACTATAGTTTGCAACGAAACCAAACATTTTAACTATTTATAGAAAAGATGAAAACACCGATTTTGCTATATTTGTTGTTCAACTTCTACTTCTTAACTTGTTTGCATCCATGCATTACATTTAAATTTGAATGGTGTTTATACATGCCTGGAGTTCGTTTATTTATAATGATTTTTAGTGAATGCTAGTGCTTAGCTATTCAGAAGTATTGGCCATTTTGCATTTTTTGCTAAAATTTTCAAAACGTTTCTTGTATCCCTGAATGCTCTCGTTCTAGCGTCCTTTTCCACCAAGTGATCGGGAGGCAGAGCATAGTCTTGCATTCTACTTCTGTCGAGGCATTATAATAATGTTGAGAAAAGAAAAACTAGATAGATAAGGCAAGTTGCTTATTCTCTTTCTCTCCAGCTTATATTTTGCAAAAACCTGATCAACGGGTGAAACTGTGTTTTCATTCAGACATTCTAAAGAAAACACCTTTTAATAAAATCACTTTTTGAAAATGCTATATTAAACAAGTATTTAGTTTTCTTTGGCTTGGGTGATTGGACTGTGTTTTTAAGATTTGAGATTTTCAGGGCTTGCTTTGAAAATATATCAAAATGGCCCATCCAGATGATTTACAACCCTAGCTGCATTCCCATGTCAAAATGTTGTCCGGTGGTTTCACCCCACCTCCCCAGCTTGACAACCATTATCCGCAAATATAAGACATTGGTCCCTAATCTAATTTGCTGATTTGTTGGTTTCTTAGTTCTTACTGAAGCTCATGTGCATTCCCATTGGTGTGCTAAAAAAACATCTTAAAGAAACTTTACATTCAGAACCTCCATAATTTGTTGTTTTTCTATGACCAATTTCTTCCTTTTTTCTTCTATAATTATTTCTTCCCTTTCAAGCTTATTTTCAGCATACACTGCAAGCAGGAGAGCCTTAGACCGGATGGCTTTATTAATTGTTGCTGATTTAAGGTTTACTCAGTTGCTTGATAAATCAATAGCTGCATCATTTTTGTTCTTCACGAGAGGAAATGTTGGAAGCAATATTTAAGTGCATGTTTGCGATATACTATAACTTGATGGTTTACACGTAGTAGAAAGAATTGCAGGATATTTGTCTCATGCAATTTATGAATATAAAGGATTAGTAACCTTGGATGGCTGTTATAGCTAAAATTGATCTAGATCACAATTAGTAGAGAGATTACAATCTCTCCCCCAAACAAGCCTAACAAGAAACATGCATGCCACTTCATGTTCAACTCTTCCATTCAGCCAATTATGAAAATTTGTCACGCGGCAAGCCCTTAAAAACCTGGGTAATAAGTTAAAGAGCAGATTCAAATAAATAATGTATTGCATCAAGTTTTAAGCTTTTAGATGCGACAATTAATAGGAAAAGAAGAAAACAATATTTCAGCTTGTTGAGAAAGATGGGAAATTGAGCAGAACCACTTACTCTGAACACCCAAATGCTGCTTAGATCTCGTGAAGTGATTAATGGTATGAACTAGGTAGAAAAGGTTTTTATGGGAAGCACTTTCCTTCCTTTTTCTTCACTTGAGTTTAAAAACTACAGAACTTCTAGTGTTATAGCATTTATCTTTGAACTTTATCTGACATATTTGCCCTTGATTAAAATATCTGATAAAACACAACGCTTTATTTTGAAATTTGTTGTCATTTATGTTTTGTTGACAACATAAGACATTGAGGTTTCATGTTGGAGGTAATTAGATCTTCTGAATTCCAAAATGTCCATGTTCATGCAGTAACAATAGGATGGGGGAATAGCTACAGAAACTCCTATCTTTGGACAACAGGGTAATATGCCTGTAATATCAGAAAGAATGATATACCTGACAACCTTCAGAATTTAATGATATGTTCTCACATGTCTACATTTACGATATTTAAGAAGGTTTTTGCTAGTTCCTAACCCAATTCTTTTGTTAATATGACCAAGACATCAAGAACATTGAACACTTCCAGCTACCAGAACAGTTCACCTATAAACCCATTTAGAGGACCTTCTTCTTCTTCATTAAACTGGATCCAGTGAAGTTACTTAAGTGGCTATCAAAGTCTTGAATTTCAGTATTGGATTTTATAGGTTCAAGTTGGTAACGATACAGTGATACTCTGTAAACTCAGTATTTTATGTGTTATTCCACTCACAACTTGATAGTTAACAGGAAAGTGACTAAATATGCTGAATATGAAACTACAGCTTCAAATTAAAAAGAGATGTCATAGGGAATGGTTAATTTTTGTAACCAGGTTCAAATTTGGCCTTGAAGGAATGCTTTCATTTCTTGTTTCTTCCAAAAAAAGCTGAGGCTGGTTGATAGTTGTAGATATAGCAAATAATATCAAATGGCCCGATCTAATAGCTTAATCTTTTAGATAAAGTGGCTTCAACATGGTGGCAAAGCTAGTAAAGGTCATGCATTCAATTCTCCTTGCCGCCCAATTAAATGAAATATGCACTTGTAGGTTTTGATAAAACATAAAAATTCCGCCTACATGTGAGTGGATGTGTAGAAGATATTAAAAATAATATACAATGGCACAATATGATAGCTTAAGCTTTTAGATCAAGTGGCTTCAATAGTTCAGATTACAGTTGGGCCACACCAAATTGAATGCAAATGCTTTACACAGGCTACAATTAAATGGTGAGGTATATAGTAATTCAAACGAGAATTAACCGCATTTCACAAGCTTAACTATTGGGGACAGTAACTAATATCTGGAAACACAGGTTTTTTAATCTGAGATTTTCATCAAGTGCACCAAGTGTACTTATCACAAAATGATGGTTTGCCATTTTGTACACTTTTTAGAATGAATTCGTTGAAGGGAAAAAAATGCAAGTCTACAACTAATACAACTAATTAGTCCTTTTCTAATGGACATCTCAAATGCACCAAGAAATGGTAAAAACTTGAATCATTTTATCTTGCAGAAACCAGGTGGAATTGTTGCCCTCCTTGATGAAGCATGGTAATGCCCCTTACTGCACTTGGATTCTCTTTTTGCCCAAGTTAATTGAATACTTCCTAATCTCTCCTGGTTTCAGTATGTTCCCAAAGTCAACACATGAGACCTTCTCAAACAAGCTCTACCAGACATTCAAGAATCACAAGCGCTTTGTAAAGCCAAAATTGTCCCGCACAGATTTTGCTATTGCACATTATGCTGGAGAGGTATAAGAAGTTTGACATTCTTTTTAGATGAAAAAAATTATTTATTTCATGATATGTACTGGCTAAAGTGAAGTTTCCAATCTTAAATTTGAATAAGTTCAGGTTCAATACCAATCCAACCACTTCCTGGACAAAAACAAAGACTATGTAGTTGTTGAGCATCAAGATTTATTAGGTGGTTCCAAGTGTTCTTTTGTAGCAGGGCTTTTCCCTCCCATAGCTGAAGAGGCAACAAAGTCTTCTAAGTTCTCTTCTATTGGTTCACGTTTTAAGGTAAATTGCTCTGAATTCCACACCATGGTTTAGTTGTAGCACAGTCAATACATTCATATGCCTAGATACAACTTTACCACAGATTCTAAGACTTTGGAAAATTGACCTAACATGAAATACTCCATAAAAGATGTGTGATGTTTACTATCTTATGGTGCAGTTGCAACTACAACAATTGATGGAAACTCTGAATGCTACAGAACCTCACTACATAAGATGTGTAAAGCCTAATAATCTTCTTAAGCCTGCCATATTTGAAAATGCTAACATTATGCAACAGTTACGCTGTGGGGTAGGTACTTCTGACTTCAACGGTCATGCAGTTCTTTTTTAAATCTTTTCCAGACAATACAGATACAGTTTCTTCGAAACCCCCCTCCCCAACCAACCGCCCCCCCCAACAGAAAGAAAACTCATTTATAAGCGGTTGGCCTAATCTCAGTGAAAATTTCATTGGCCCTATTGATTTTAGGGTGTTCTAGAGGCAATCAGGATAAGTTGTGCAGGATATCCTACTCGGCGTCCGTTCTTTGAGTTCATAAACAGATTTGGGCTTCTTGCAGCAGAAGGTTTAGTAGGAAAGTAAGTTCACTTTCTGGCTAGAACTGATAATTCAAACCCTCACTTGCCCATCTCATAATTGGCCTATCTATACATAGTTTCTTTTTGTTTGTTATGATTATAATTATGTTGTTATTTTCCTTAAGATTATTCTTTTGGTCAAAAATAATACTAAAGTCCTTTGCAATGAGCAGTTATGATGAAAAGATAGCGTGCCAGAAGATTCTGGAAAAGAAGGGGCTCAAAGGTTTCCAGGTACTAATCATGGTCCTTTCACTGCTTGAGATGTATTCTTTATTTGAAAAGACTCTCCAATGAATCTCAATTCTCAAAGTAAAATGAATGATACATGCATTTTCTATTTCTTTTGTCCAATTACCATCCACTGGCCAACTTATCATTTCTATCTAGGTGTCCTATATTTATCAGTTGTAATAGGCTGTCCTTTCTTAGGGTGAGTATACGTGTAGACTTTACCGTGCTTCAATGCATTTTCTTCCATTATTCTTGTTCTTCAAGATTCACATTTGATGTTTATGGATATGCTGCATTCTGAAGTTATATCATTTAATCTGATCCAGTGTCCACAATATGAGCTTCACATGATACAAAATATGGTGATTAGTCTTTTTCCAATCTCCACAGAAAGCCATCTCCTTGTCCACCCCGTGGATGATTTTGGACTTAATTTTATACGTATATAAAATGTGAGAGTTCTGAAAAGAAGTATTTTGATGCACCAAAGGATCAAAGTTTTCCCGTAGACTTAAATTAGCCGCTTCTAATATTACAGATTGGTAAAACGAAGGTATTCTTGAGAGCAGGACAGATGGCTGAGTTAGACGCACGTAGAGCAGAAGTTCTTAGTAGTGCAGCAAAGACCATACAAAGACGCATACGTACTCATATTGCTCGCAATCAGTTTGTTGCACTGAGAGAGGCTTCCATTTATTTGCAATCATTTTGCAGAGGTGAGCCACTTCAGTTACCCGTCACATGTAAAGATGATCAATTATCTTAAACTTTTCGTATCTGGTTTCATGTCTATATGCTTCAAAGGTTTATCTTTAAAGATTTTACATTTCTCTCTCCCCCCAACCCCACCATCCCTCTTGCTTGTGTCTTTTCTTCTTTATTTAATTGCTCATGTAGTTGAACGATTTTTAGGTAGACTGGCAGGCAAAGTATATGAGAGATTGAAAAGAGAAACAGCTGCGGTGAAAATTCAAAGCAACACGCGTCGGCACCAAGCTAGAAAAACATATAGCGTACTGCGGGTTGCAGTGCTTGTTGTACAAACAGGTTTACGCACCCTGGAAGCTAGTAAAAGATTTAGGTTCAGAAAGCAAACTAAAGCTGCAACCATTATACAGGTTTTCATGATCATGATACGTTACTAAGATTCTTTAGTTTGTTTAAGAATCTTTGTACTTAATCCCAGTCTTACCTAGGCGTGGTGGCGGTGCTGTAAAGCCTCATCCTACTATTCGAAGCTTAAGCGGGGAACAATCAAAGCACAATGCAGATGGAGGGGAAGAATTGCGAAAAGAGAGTTGCAGAAGCTTAAAATGGTTAACTCTAGTAACATTTAACTGAATTACGTGTATATTTCCTTTTAAAAGTTTGCAGATAATGAATACAATCTTCTCAGGACAGTCATCTTACCTATCAGAATTTTATGTTCTGATCACCATTTTCAAATATAATATTTATGCTACGTGACTGAATAATTTTATTTTAGGGATAAACAATCCATACTAGAAATTTATGTTGATACCTGTGATCCTATAGTCCAGTTGAAAATGGAAGGACTATGGAGTTCTGGATGTTGTAAAGAAAATAATAATAATTTAACACAGTCTAGAGGATCAAACATAACTCATTGCATTTCTGTGCAGGCTGCTAGGGATACAGGTGCTCTCAAAGAGGCAAAAGACAAGCTTGAAAAGCAGCTTGAGGAGCTCACCTGGCGATTGCAACTTGAAAAACGCTTAAGGGTAATTTCTGTCTTTGTGATAGATATATCTTCTGATTAGATATAAAAAAAATGCCTTCTTTTGTTTTCTTTAAAACTGATCTCAATCACCTTGCAGTCATGAGTTCAATCAAAATTACTTTGTTGTCTGCTAATTAATGTCCAGGTCCTTAGTTATTAGTTTCTTATCCACTGTCATGGATCTTTGCACATTGTCTGGCCTCTGATTGAAATTGTCAAACAGGCTGACTTGGAAGAAACCAAAGCCCAAGAGATAGCAAAGATGCAGAATTCTTTGGACAATATGCAAAAGAAAGTTGAAGAAACAAATGCCCTTCTCGTCAAGGAAAGAGAGGCTGCAAAAAAAGCAATGGAAGAAGCTCCTCCAGTTGTCAAAGAAACTCCAGTTTATGTTGAAGATACCCAAAAAATTAATTCTTTAACTGAGGAAATTGAAAGTTTAAAGGTATAATTGCATTATAGAACATCATTGCTAATTTACACTATCACAACAAAAAATTGATTGATGAGTTTAGTATGCATCATTAGCTTGTAAAAATAGATAAAGCTTTTAAACTTCTTGCAAATGTTTGGAATAGTAATTTCTGTGGTGGTTGCAAGGAAAGTGTGAACTATATAGCAAAGTCAAACATAACATGACCTAAAGCCATTTGGTCTCAAGTTCACCCATGCTTCAAGAATCATGCTTTTACTTGTTTGGTAAATGGTATTCACTTCTCAACCCTCCATCTGACTTTTGCTGCAACTCTTCAGTTTCTTTTTCTTTTTCTCTTATCATCTCTCAACATGTTCTGTTCATACATGCTGTCCTTGGATATGAAATTTCTTAGTGTCGGCAGTCTCGTTCCGTAAAGTTTTCATATAAGTTTCCCATCAAAATTGTCCCACCATTTAGCTTCTGAAAAGCTATAACCATCCTGCACTGGCAATAAAATATCTCTATCAAGAGCAATCATGAAGGACAGAAAATTATATTTGCAGCAAAAAATCCATTATCTTTTTATTTCTTCGGGTAAACATTTTGAGAAATGGTCTCAGGCGTCATACATTTATTACTCAATTAGTCCAACTATGATCTTTTGGATATTAGCATGTTTCAAACTTAATGTAAACACTTAAGTAATTGATTTTGAGTACTTCTAATTGTGTATGATAATTCCTCCTTTTCTTTCAGCTTTTACATAGGGCTAATTCTTTCGCTTCTCTCACCTAATTTACGTTAGAGCACCAGCATGAGCAGTCTAGTAGGTAAACTGGTTAACGGATAATTTTAATCTACAAACACATCTTTCAACTTATGTTGGGGTTATCTTGTGAGAGAATTTTGTGGGTTTCTTTTTGGTGTGTGATTAGAAAGTAGGGAAAAGTTATTAGGTTGTATGAAGATAATATTTAATGTGTGGTTGAAAATGAGCTTGAGGAAAAATGATTTTTGAAAAATTCATTCACAAATAAACCCTATTAGATAGTTGATCTTTTGAGGAAGTTTATCTTTGAGGCAAGATAAACCATTCACTCCAAAAACTTGGGTCTGAATACCTAGAACTCGATTTTGTAATTTGTGCTTTGCTCAATATTTCTGCTTCTAACATTCCAAAAGCATTTCCATCGGAGATAGCTGGGAGCATGGTATGCACTTTATGTTTTCACGTTCCCGAGAAGTTGGAATCCTTCACCCTCTATGCATTTAAATTACTTCCATCTATCTTCTCTAGTTGGACTTGCTGACTGGCATGTGACGTAATAAGAAAATGTTTTAATTATTTGTCTAGATTAGTATGATATGCTGTAATTTGATTTGGAGTTATATTATTTAAATGATTATAAATTATGGGTGATTGGAGTTAGGAGTTATGTTCAAATAATTTGTTAGGCTTTATGATATTTTAAATTTGACTAGGAGTTATGTGGAACTAGATTATAAAGCCATATCAATATTTTTCATATGAAAGTTAGAAAGATGATGGATTCTAAAGAAGTTGATTATTGATAAAAGACTATTTGTATTGATATTGGTGTTAGTACCTCTGTTGACATGTCATGATACTGGAGATGACATGTGATCCATTCTAAGTATTTACTAAACTATGCAAATTCTGGATGCGAGTTGGATACATATGTAAGCTTTGGCTTCTCCTGTCTACTTTTTAGGAGTTCCACAAGTTCCATTATTTGAGAGGCATAGTCATTTAGTTCTGATACGTTTTCTTTCTTACATCACACTATTTTCCTAAAACATTTGGATTGCATCCGTTAGTGTATATATTGGTGCAAAAAAACATCAGGATTATGGCTTATTCTTCATGTAGGAAGCATGAGATATTTCTGGCTGAGTTAATACTCTAGAATAGGCCTTTTGAAACTTTCCTGTTGATGCGTCCCAGTTCTCTTGCACATTCGTGCATAATGACCAATGTTAGAAGAATATGAATAGTGTGGCAGAACCTGAAGTGATCTGAGTATTAGTTATATCCAGGAGGTTCATAAATTTGTGTTTCCGTAATTTGCTGCTTCATTGACTTGTTGTCTGGACATAATGCAAGTGTTACTTCTATACAATCAAAAAGTATGCTGCTTTACCTTGTAAGCAGTATGCTATGGGAGAACATTAAGAATGTGCACGCTGTAGAAGATCTATTTTGCTTGATAGTATAGTTTATTTAACTCTCTAGTTAAGCAAGACACCGTTGGCTTAAATGTTGTCTCTCTTCTTCAGGCTTCTTTGCACAATGAGAAGGAAACCTCTGACGATTTGAGAAAGAAATACTCTGGAGCACAGGAATGTAGTGAAGAGAGGAATATAAAGTTAGAGGAAACAGAAAAAAGTGTTCATCAATTACAGGAATCTATGCAAAGGTAATCATAAAGTAAATTTTACATACATTTGGTTGTTCTTTTGTTTAATGTTAGAAAATAATTTCTTTAACTGGGATTGAAAGTAAAAATTCTTCAACTGGAAATATGATTCAAAAGTAATTTAGAGAATTGTGAGTGACTATGGATGAAAACATTTGCATCCGAGATGAAGGCTGGTGATAGCATAATCAGAATAAACCCAAGAACCGAACTTTTACATGTTCAATGCTCATTGGTCACCAGAAACTGGTTTCTCACCAATCTGGACCAAGGATGATCTTTGTGCCTTCCTCTATATCATAGCAAGGAACCCAAAAAATGATGGAACAGACAGGGATCATCGTTCACTAATTGGCAGACAAAAGTCTGGACTAATGGCATTTGGCATTTAGAAGTAGGAAAAAGAAACGTAATCTGCATCCTCAGTTTGGCATCTCCCTTATTCTCTTTTTTTAGCACCAACAGCAAAAATTGTTGCACCCACCACTCTAACACCTTGCTGTACTACTCGCTATAGCTTCCTGCTACACTCATTTCCACCTTTGCGTCCCCCCCCCCCCCCACAATTGTCACGGTGCTCATTTGTATCCTTAGTTCTATACTATGTCATCAGATCCAAAAGTAACATATATACTGTGGACCACTTGAGCCATCACGTTGTCGTTTGCCCTTAACCAAAAAACCTCTATGCGTAGCACTCACCATTCAAATTATTGCCTATTGCAAAAATTTGTCCTTGCATGTTTTGCAGTTCTTGGGGGAAGATGTGTTGAGGATTAGTTAAAAGACAATATTCAAATGACATACATGTGGGTTTTCTAACAACTTAAACTTTTAAATCAAGCAGTTCAACATGTTAGCGAAGCCAGCAAGTCTTGGGTTGATGTCTTGCTGAAAATCTTGGTTCTAGCATGTTAGCGAAGCCAGTAAATTTTGGGTTCATGTCTTGCTGGCATGCAGTTAAAATAAGTTGTTTGCAGGTTAGGCGTTGGGAAAAGGAATAATTCCCACCTATTTGTGAGGGGGCGGATTGAAGACAATTTTAAATGACATATATGTGGTCCTATTTAGCACTTTAAGCTTTTTGATCAAGTAGTCTGGTAGATTGGTCTGAGGGAATTATGTTTTTACTTGTATTCAGGTTGATCATATCATTGGTGTCACGTAGTCTTGAGTTTAGGTAGAAAAGTCTTCATGAGGAAACGATAGCAATTAATGCACACTCCACCATTTACCACCTTTTAGTTGATTACCGTTATCATGATGTCATGAATCTGCTTGTGACTTTCAGTATGCCAATCAAATTATCTAAAAGTTGGCAAGACTGCCTTATCTACTATTGTAGCATTTTGTTTTACAAAAGATGGCACAGTATCACTAGATTGCACTTCGGGGAGCTGGATATCCATTTTTTTTGGTTTGGCCACTATTTTGATATAATTACACTTTTACTTGATGTGATAATTGAAATTTTGCGTCTTAATTAGGCTAGAAGAGAAGCTGACTAATCTAGAGTCGGAGAATAAAGTTCTTCGTCAACAGGCTGTGTCAATGGCACCTAATAAGTTGCTTTCTGGACGCTCTAGATCAATCCTCCAGGTATTTGAAGAATATGTTCTTTATCATAGCAGTGAAACAGAACTGTGGCGTCTAATAAAAGTTTCTGGGCTTGCAAATTGCAGAGAAGTGATAGTCATGTTTACGGCGATGCTAGGATGCATGTGGTAATAATTTCTCCTCAAGTTATTGCTTGGGTTGCTAAAAGATGCTGTTTTTAACTTTCATTTGGTTTTCCATGTGCCTCAATTGCATTAGGATTTGCATAGCCCTTCATTTTCTGAACTGGACGACAGGCCACAGAAATCACTTAATGAGAAACAACAAGAGAATCAGGAATTGCTTATTCGCTGTATTGGGCAGCACTTGGGATTTGCAGGAAACAGGCCAATTGCAGCATGCATCATTTTTAAGTGCCTTTTGCACTGGAGGTCTTTTGAAGTTGAGAGAACTAGTATCTTTGACCGGATAATCCAGACTATAGGCCATGCTATTGAGGTTTGAAATATTGAACCCAATGCTTATAACTTCTTCTTGTGCTAATCTTATTTATGAGATTCCTCAAAGTTACTATTCTGTTTACAGAAGAACCAGGATAACAACGATGTATTGGCTTATTGGTTATCAAATGCTTCAACACTATTACTGCCGCTTCAACGTACACTGAAAGCAAGTGGGCCGACTGAAATGGCTCCTCTTCGTCGCCGATCATCGTCAGCTAGTTTATTTGGCAGGATGTCACAGGTGAAGAAAAAACAAATTATTCCTCTTGAATGACAGGCATGATGGTTCCATTTGAAAGTACTCTCTTTCTAGAAAATTTTGTACTTTATCCACTTTAGATGCTCACTGGTCTTTATTCTTAGAGCTTCCGAGGAAGCCCTCATGGAGTAAATATCTCCTTCATGAATGGTCTGCCTGGTGGAGTAGAGACTTTACGCCAAGTAGAAGCCAAATACCCTGCTTTGCTTTTCAAGCAGCAGCTTACGGCTTATGTGGAGAAAATTTATGGGATGATTCGGGATAATTTGAAGAAGGAGATCTCACCATTGCTTGGATTATGTATTCAGGTATTCAAATTAGACATGTAGACTCATCAGGTGCCATTTTCTTCTAAAGAAATCACATAAATTATGTTTTCTGATACTCTGTATTACTTGGTTCTGTTAATAGGCACCTAGAACTTCCAGAGCGAGCTTAGTTAAGGGATCATCACGTGCTGTTGCAAACACTGCAGCCCAGCAGGCTTTGATTGCTCACTGGCAGGGAATTGTGAAGAGCCTGGGGAATTTCTTGAACGCTTTAAAAGCAAATCATGTCTGTAAATTCTCTGTTGCTTATATCTTTCAGTATGATCCAACTTTTCCGGCTAAATCTTAGAGGGTTTTTTTATAAGCATCATCTACATGTTTTTCCTAAGTTACAAATCATGTTTTGCAAACTTATTTCGGAAGAGTAGTTTAAAATTTGAAAAAAAAAAAAAAAAAACTGTAATGTGTTTTTAAATTGGATCATGTGTTTTCGACCATTGATCTGGGGTGCCTAATTAATTTGGAGATTATCCATATTGACAGATATATTCCTTGTTTTAACTTTTGTCAGGTGCCACCATTTTTAGTCCGTAAAGTGTTCACACAGATATTTTCTTTTATCAATGTTCAATTGTTCAACAGGTGGAGTCTTATTTATTCCTTCTTTTGATACTCATTTATCTTAATAGTGCTTGTAAAAATTCTTTCATTGTAATTAAATCTAAAGTAAACTCTTCACTGCTGCAGCCTATTACTGAGACGAGAATGCTGTTCATTTAGTAATGGTGAATATGTTAAAGCTGGACTTGCTGAATTGGAACATTGGTGTTACCAAGCAACTGATGTGGTTCGTGCAATTTTAGTTTATTTCACTTTGAGATTTGACAAATTGTATGAAACAAAAATAATTCGAGACATTTCAGTATGCAGGTTCAGCCTGGGATGAGCTGAAGCATATTAGACAAGCCATTGGGTTTCTGGTAAAGAAGTTGCTGCTTATTTCTCCTTAATTTGAGTAGAGTCTTTGGCTGTTCAATTTCAGGAAATCAGTTTATAATTACCTCAAAAATTGATTCAATGCAGGTCGTGCATCAAAAGCCAAAGAAGACATTGGACGAAATCTGCCACGACCTTTGTCCAGTAAGTCATGTCTTTTGTCCAAAAATTATATGCTTTTATGTTTATGTTAAATATTCCCTTGTACACCAAATGCCTTCCACTTTTTTATAGGTGCTGAGCATTCAACAATTGTATCGGATCAGTACGATGTATTGGGATGACAAATACGGCACACATAGTGTGTCTTCTGAGGTAAGTTTCCATGGATGCCATTACACAAACTAAGTCAGGGTTAATTTCTTCTACAGGAGAGTGATTCATTGTACTACATACAAATGTGTGGGGAAATTGAATTATTGTGAATCTTTTCAACTACCGACAGGTTATATCGAAAATGAGGATGTTAATGACAGAAGATACAAATAATGCTGTCAGCAATTCTTTTCTGTTGGATGATGATTCCAGGTCAGCATTATCCAGTTCCTATCACATTAACTTCTTTGGCATTTTGCTTTAGCTTCTAGCTTCCAGTTTCCCTTTTAAACTACATTAGACCTTGGAATTAGTCAGCAGGCCAAAGATGTACGTAAGTAGAGAAACCAAGCGTAGCTTTGAACTTGATAATGGAAAAAATTTTATTGGCTACTCTAAAAGGCATTATTATTATCAAGGAGTTCCAAAGTTCTTCATTTCAGTGTTTTGCAAGCACCAGCCAGAAAAGCTAGCTTTTCTGGCTG
>CAVNYN010271851.1:0-31772 GCA_963692815.1 Nyctanthes arbor-tristis | reverse complement strand
TAACATAATTCGCTTCAGCTAAACGAGTATATGAAAAGTTTGAAAAATCAAAGAAGTCGTAGTGACATGAGTTGAAAAGTCATAAAATTAAATTTAAATTTTCTTGGTCGCTACATCATCTATCCTAAAAGTAGCTCATTTAGAATTGCAACTATTTACCTTGTACACTATATGTAATCAAAGTCAATCTTAGGGTAAATTGCAGCAAAGTTCACCAACCTTTGCATCTATTTGTCCCTTTGTTTTTAACATTTAAATCTGGACCAACAAAATCCCCAACCTTGAATTGGTAATGTGCAACCCCGCTCCCAAGTCAACACAACTAGAGAACTTTAAAACGAATTTCAACCAACGCCATAAAAAACCCAATGAAAGTGTTGGATTGGCAAGATCATCAATACCCAAATTTAATGTTATAAGTAACAACGATTTTCATTCAACAATGTTTTATAGCCTAATTTATTTATTTAAAGGAAAATGAGCACAGATTCTAATGTTACCGTTTCAAAATTTTAATATTATTATATAATTTGTTAGCTTTTTTTAATGCCAAGTTGATTTCTTTCTTTCTTTGTTTCTTTCTTTTCTTTTCATTTCTTTTTTTTTTCTGGGAGACAAATGCCAAGTTGATTTCACTCATTTATGCTGTGGCAAATTTATTAAAACAATTTAATTGACACTTCTTTATTCTTTTATATTTAGACGTTCAATTGAACTACGGTAGTATAATGACACAGTTAACATCAATTTCCATTCAATAAATTATTATGACAAATTAGTATTAGTATTATTATAAAAAATAGTAACATGATTTCAACGTCATCCATTTCCCCCTTTTTTTTAATTTGCAGACGTGTGCTCTTCCGATCTGTTAGTTAACGCTTCTTTTATATGGTAAACATTTAACATGTCTATTTTCCTGCATAAATGGAAAAACAATTGCATGAAAAATGGGTTGTTAATTAATTAATTAATTTATTTATTTATTTACTTATTTATCTTTGGACGGAAAATGGGATGACAAATTAACTATATACATATATTGGAAAGTCCAAACATAAAAAATAGAAAATGACTTTTTTTAATAAATAACAAAATCAGATATTGACTTCATTTTTAATCAATTTTTTCTCTAAATAAATAAATAAATTTATATATTGAAGTGATTATTATTATTATTATTATTGGATTATTAGTTTTGTTTTTCTCTCAGTTATTGGCCATTTGAAATTCTTACTTCCGATCCAATTTCAAATTCTAGATTTCAAGCATGTACTGTAAGAGGGGTTGCTAAATTGAAGTTGGCTTTGCGTAAATCTATCTGAAATGACGTCGAGCTAGCCAAATACAGTGAAGTTTATACCTCTACATAAATAGTTATGCAAAACTAAAATCTCTATGCAAAACTAAAATCTCATTACTAAAGATAAAAGAAGTTTCATGGTTTCAGTATTTCTTGTATTATCTTTTGTTTGACTGGGAAAATGATACAATTGTATAGTCAATGCACAACAAATAACTCAATCACTCAGCCGGCCTTAGGCGGACACCTATAGGCAAATAATTGATCAACAATTGAATTGATAGATAGTGAGCGGTCCATGAAAATGGCTTAGAATGATGAAGCTCCATTTTTGAAGCACATTTCTATTGGCAGAAGTCATACATTCAATTAGATTTGCACAAAGTATCCACACATATAATAATACTTCAACATTTTGTTCAAACCTATTCCCTTCTTCATCGCATTTCTAATGCTTCTCAAACCGTAAAATCTATCACTGAGATTAATCTCTATAAAACAATTCATTTTATCATATCAGAACCTATATAAGCAAGCATACATCAGATTAAAATGGAGCTCATTAAACAATAATTACTCATTAAGTTCTAAAAATATACAACAATTAGAAAACTTCATAAATCATAATAAATTTTTAAGTTTTTTCCCAAATCAAACATGAGACAGAATAAATGTCATTTATCGATAAATCAATACTCAAGAAACTTTTCATTTTTCAATGCAGGCACTACAAACAGAATAAAAAAACAAATAAGATTGCTTTCATTTGAGGCTAATAACTCTTTAATAATTGGAAAAACAAATAAAAACATACTAACCATAATGTGAAATAATATATTTAAAATAGTACTATTTTTTCTCTCTTAAAAATTAATATATGACAGAGACAAATAGCTTTCTTATTCCAAATTCTGCATAGTAATATTTTTTATTTTGGAAAAATGTGAAATTTTCTTGGAAAAATATTATAAACATCTACATAGTAAATCAAAACACACACACACACACACATATAAAATTATAATAAAATGGCAAAATTCTAGAACCACGGTTTAAAATCGACCGAAAATCTTTTCACCTTGAGAGTATCCAAAAGGATTGTCAAAGGAAAGCCATCAGGGAAGATGCTTCAATTGATTTTAAGTGGTTCACAACATCTTCCTAGATTGACGGCTCGTTACATAAATGTGAATCAATCACATTTGAATACTCATAAGCAAAAGCATATCCCAAATCGGTTTTAACACTTTTTTGGTTGCAAATAAACTTTTGGCCGCTTCAAGAAGAAGAAGAAGAAGAAGAAGAAACTTTTGGCATTTTTTTCCAAAAAATAAGAAATAAAAATAAAAAGGAAAAAATAAAGAAAGAAACTTCTAGCATATTCATTGCCCCGTTGGAGAGGATGGGATTGGGACGTGGCTATTGAAAAATGTTAGTAGGAAAACGTACCAAAGAAGCAATTGGTTTTTTTAAATAACCATCATACTGGGCCCCGCAACTATATACAATATGAAGGAAAAGAAATAGACCAATGGGAAATCATACAAAAAAAGTGAGACAAATAAATGAAGGGCCCCACAAATATATTTAAAAGTCCATGCACAACTGGCTGATTACGGGAGGGGAAAAAAAGAAAAGAAATACTTTTTGACATGATGGGGAAGATATCCAAGATGTTGAATTGTATTGGGAAATGAAAAGCTCAGCGGGCGTTTTGGAATATTAGAATATTGTTGGGTCCACTCTATTACCTCCATTTGATGCTTTACCAAAAACACACGCAACTCTTCAAAAATAGCACAAATCTAATCCCATTTTCTAAAAATAGCTTCAAATTTTTAGAAGGGAAAATTGAGGGATGGCCCCTTGGCCACTCTCTTACTTTTATAATATATAGAGGAAGCCATTCCCTGAAAAGGGAGACGCGGGAACTATGAATTTGTGTATGTATCATCTATTAAGCTAGCATTTAATATGTTGATATGTTCTTTGCATTTACAAGAAGTTGAGAGCAATGCTTCATGGCCCATGTGTTTGCCTTATTTCTATTATTTTGCCTAGTATTTATACCAGTTTTTAGTCTTTTTGATTCGTCAGTCATGTATAAGGAATCATGCAATTTCCTAGGCATTTGATGATGCAAACTGAGCTTTGAGTTTTGCTATTTTGGCTTGATTGCATAAACTTAAATGTTCTAAATGCAACTAGATTTATTAACTGGAATAGAAAATGATGCGGTGACAGTCCATGTTTAGATGCAGTCAAGATCTAGTTTCCAATGATTCTTATGTTCGGGTCATGCATGAGAGGTTGGTTTTCTGATCCGTGGAAGTAGACTGTTTTTTCCCTTTATGGAGAAGAAAGGACTATTGGCTTGGAGTAATGCTCTTCTCAAAGTACAAAGATTTTGTGTTTGCTCTTTTCACAGTGTAATCTCTTAAATGCCAATTTATATTTCAACATAATTATATTCATCTAAAAGCTAAGTGCTTCAAGCCAGGAAATTTTTTTTCTTTTTTTTTTTTTTTTTTTTCCTTTTTTGCTTTCTTCTAGTTTTTAGTGTTTACCCATACTATTTCTGGACATCAGCTTATAACTGGGAAACCCCAGAAATATCTCTGTGTTCCCTTTTCGTTTCTTCATAATCCCACATATTTATTAGTATTTGATGTTTTAGTATGTGATGAGTGTTTGGCCAAAAATATGTTCTCAATGGTGCCGTTTTTGGCAGTTACTATGTTACTCTTGCCTCAGGGAATTAGAATAGAGGTCGTCTTCCTCCTCACAGAACATTTAGTCTTTAGCTTTTTGTGTGTGGTACAAATTCTTGACTAAAATCATATTTGGTTCTCATTCTCCACCCATTTTGGCGTTTCCGATTTGACGTCTAGTTAATGTCAACCACACAATTAGGGTACGTTCTCCTTTAAAAAAAAAAAAAAAGATTCTCCTTAAATGCTCTCTTTTTCGCTTCGTATCTACTAAAAAATGTAATGATAAATTGGTAACGATGTTTTTTTAGGATATATTAGCCCTTTTATCTTATTCATTTTGTTTTTAGATCGAATATCCTCATGAGTGCTACGTGTCATTATTTGATACCCACATGTGATACTTGCATTGCAAATATGGTTATCTGATGACCAAACTTCACAGAAGATTTTCTTTTACTTCTAAAAAGGGGGATCTTTTTATTTTTGAGAGAGTTCTTTGCTGCTGGTTCAGTAGCACCATTACATCTTCAAATCTAAATGGGATGCAGGATGTAATGTTGAAAAATGGGAACTAGGAAGATAGGAGAAAAAGTAGTAGGGGAGTATAGAAAGGAGTGAGAGAAGCAGGGATAAGGATTAGAAAAGTAGCTTATTTATTTATCAATTATTTATCAATTCTAAATTATACATAAGCATGACCAGCTTTGTAGGGCAAACTACAGTTACATGTTTACCGTAACTTACCGTTATGTTTGTACACAGATTTCAAAGTATACGCTTACTTTATATGGATGACGATAGCAAGTTGAAGCATAATATGTTGGTCAGCAAGTTAGTATGACATCTGTGGTTTGAGAAGCCTATTTAAAAGCAAATATAGTGGTGGAATGAAAAGGTTCAGATGGTATATTGGGCTAAAATTAAAAATTTATATAAATGCTTTTCTTGATTTATTTACATTAACTTGTGGTAATCACTGCCGACCCTGAACATTTTCTCGTTGGTGACCGATCTGCTTATTCCTCTGTTCCCGTCGATTTCTAAGGTTAGTTTTTTTTTTTCTTATCATTTTTATACTTTGAAAAATTTTCCTGCTTTTCTCTTTAAATCCTCATGGTGTTGCCGCTGACGCTGTTTGACCAATCTGAAATTTTCCCGTCGATTTCTAAGGTTATCCTGTCAATCTACTTATTACTCTATTTCAAGGTATTTAGGGCTTGCAATTATGATATTATTTTCCTACACCCATAAGATGTTTTCTTATATGTTTGGTTTCGATATTTTTTTTTTTTTTTGGGCGAGAATGAGGCAGCATATTTTGCTATTTTCCTGACTATGGGATTTTGCTCCAAAATGGACAGGGTGTGGTGGAGAAAGATTGCCTATTGGAGGTGGTTCAAGGAAATATAAGGGCGATGTATTGTTTGCTTTTAGTGATAAAATGGGGGGTAGAGGCTGAACTAGAGGCTGTTTCAGTGGGAATTAAAATCTCTATACAGAATGAGCGCTCTATCAAACTGAAATTAACACTAATCTGATTCTAAAGTTGCTAATCAATTGATTGATTCACCAATGCAGTGGGGGCTTAACTTGGAGTTTTCAATAGGCACTATTGTGCAAATAGTCCCTTTCATTATTAATTTTTTTTTTTTTTTTGGCAATTTTTTCATCATCTTCATATTTCTTTTGCAGGAATCAGCCTAGATGCCTATCAAAGTTTATTTTTCTCCATTTCGAAAGGGCATTTTTACCCTCAGCAATTGAACATGAAAAACGAAATTCAAACAAGGTCCCAAAAATTAATAGCATTATAAAAAAAAAAGTTATTTTAAATTTCAATAATGCAAATAATTTTAATTAGTTTTGAACAATACTAAATTATGCTTTTATTTTTAATTTTATTTTTTAAGTTTGAATTGTGACTGGACAAAAACATCTTTCTAAAATGGAGAAAATTAAAGACAAACGGATATAAGGATGGTAATATAATCTAAAAGCTAGAATTGTACAATCTATATAATCTATATAATATCCTAAAAGCTAAAGTAAAGGGAATCCTTTTCCCGCTCAAAGCTAAAATCAGAATCTAAAATCAGAAAATTATTATAATTATAATTTAATTTTTTCTATTTACTTTGGCTAGATGGTAGCTGCTGTAGTTATGGTAATTGCTCATGTGTAACTGACCACTGTTCAATTAGTATAGCCACCTTTGACATGATTATGGAATTAGAATATATATATATATATTTTTTTTTTTTACTTTTGTGCCTTTTTCTTAATTTTCATTTGCGGATTTTGTGTAATTATTGTAACTACCCAAAAATTTGTAGAAACCACCCATACTTTTTATTTGTAGCTACCCCCTCCTTCTGATTTATTTTTTTGTAACTACCACTAATTTAGTTGAAACTACCATATGCGTAAGCAAATGAAAACTTATTTTTCATTCAAATTTATTTTGCTTAATAATTAATTTCCTTAATATTTGCTGCCTTTTTCGACTCGCGTTCATCCGCATATATTATTGCCATTTTTTTTTTCTTTTGTGGGTTGTGTTGGTCTGATGAGTTTGTTGTCTTTTCTATTTTGTTGAGATAGATCTTATTTAGAGATTGAAAGAGTTAAAATAATCCTTGATTAATATGTTTACGAGCTTGTTTTCTTATATATGTTTATGAGCTAATTAGTTGCTTCATTAAAATAATAATGTTTATATACGTATGCTTTAGACCAATGTGTGCTTGTTTGTGTGTTTTAATAATAAATTACCTTAATTAATAGCTTTTAAGTAATTTTTTCCTCTTGATTATTAAACATTTTTTTAGTAACTAACTAATATTTTTGGGGTTCCTCATTAATTATTAATAATAGTAGTAGTATGTTTTAGTAAATAAGGTGCTTTAGTTATTGGTTTACAATTAGTTTGGTTTACATCTCTTTTTTTATTTTTAAATAAAGGGGGGAGATAAGAGGGAAACTAGGTGTAATTCGAACTCTAGACCTTCTACCTAAAACGTGAGTATCTAATCATTGCGTCATTTATTCAAACAACTGCTTTACACCATATTTGTTTAAATTAGATAAACCATTGGGAAAAAAAGAAAAAGAAAAATGTTGTGTATTCTATTAATATGTTTAAGTAATTTTACGGCTTAAATGAACATTTAACAAATAAAAGAGATGTTTAGCTATTGTTTGGCATTTAACTTGGTTTAACTCATATTTGTTTAAGTCGGGCAGCTTTGAAAAAAAAGAATATATTTTGTAGTTTCATTTTTTTGTCTAATCAATTTAGATTGCATTTTGATAGGTTAAAAGTAAATAAGAAATTAAAGAAAATATATAAAGGGAAAAAACCAAAGGATTTTCCCTTTTATTAAGCATATCTTATACTAGAGTAGGAAATGAGTTCCATGTATAAAGCCAACAAATAACATGATAAATGTCGTTTAGAAAAAAAGAATGTTTCATAATACTTAAACAAAAAAAGAAAAAAGATATCGCCAATTTAAAACTAGGGACTCTTTTTACCTATTACCCATAAATTGGTAAAATAATGTGGCTACATAACTGTATCCGATCATTTTTCTTAAATATATTAATTTGAGCTTTCGGGCTCGAATCCCATGTACCCCTCTATCCACTCTCTTTGTATCAAAAAAATTGTGGAGGACATCTACGATGAATTGGCCAGGAGTAAATGTGGGCTATGTTACTACGTTGCACATGACATAAACAGAGTAGTCTATAATTTAGCGGCTTTAGCAGTTTCTTTGCATTGTATTTCTTACTGGACGAATTGCTTACCTCTTGTTATCCCTTCCAGCTTGAGTGAATTTGAGCAATAATGAAATAAAGTCATTTCACCTTTAATAAGGGGGAAAAAATAGTTAGCACGCATGAATGAAGATTTTAAAACTGCTGCCAATTTCTAATGAAAGTGTACAGTACAATTACAGTTACAATTCATTTATTAGCCGTTCTAACAGTTTGAATAAAACTAAGTCCTTTATTTACTATTCACATGCTATACCAAATCAACCACTTTCTTTAACACACCGCGAAATTTGTCACCAAACCCACGCATTGGCTGCAAATATAAGAACCCTTTTACCTCTAACTTCTCCACCCAAAGCAACAAAATTTCTCGACTTCTTTAACGTAAAAAATCATCATTCATAATAATTTACTTAATATACGATTCAATCATAGCATAAATCATCACCACCTTTTAATATTAAGCTAAAACACTATTTTAGAATTTTTATGATTGTGTGAATATATATCTCAAAATAATAGGATACCTGAATTGCTAAGACCTAAGCGGTCTTGTGACATCCAATTGAGTTTCCCACATTATAGGTCTAGGGTTCAATAATCCAATTGAGTTTCCCACATTATAGGTCTAGGGTTCAATAATCCTTCCCAGTACTCCACTTGTAATGTTGAAAAAAAAAGGGCAAAAAGAGAAAAAAAAAAAAAGAAAAAGAAATGGTACCTGAATTGGTCCCATGAGATTACAATAGTTGGCCTTTTTGAAAGATTAGGAGCTTGTGCAATTTCAACTACGTACTGGGTCGTATTTCTACCATTTGTTCAAGCGGAAATTAGGCACTAAACTACCCAGCGCAATCATATTTAAAAAATACTTCTTTCTAAAATATTTTCAAAAAATACTGTTTTTATTTATTCTAATTGTATTGGTATTTTATTAATTAAGTTTTTAAGTAATCTAACTATTCCATTTTTCTCTCACTAATTTGCATGTTATTAATGAAAATTAATTAAACAATATACAAGTCATTCTCTCCCATATAATTTTTTCCCAATTTTTGATCTCTGTAGTCTTCTCCCTGTCATCCCTATGTAACAATCTCCACAATTTTCCTTCATGTTTACTAGTTAGATTCCATGACGATGTTATAACAGTGAGTATTCCGAGTCCGCATATATTTTTTTCCATATTTTGATTTCCACAGCTATTCTTTTTTCCTCAGAAGTTTCTTATGAAGTTCGCAGTGTCTAATGTGTTTTTTGAAATCTATTTTTTTATTTTTTTCTGTGTTTTCTTTTTCCTTTGATTCGAGATCTTGGTGCTTAATTTCTTTTAATTTCTTATATTATCATTACAATTATCCTTGGTAAAATTCTTATCATTTATTCTCATTATATGATAGATACAAGTTTATTGGTTGTGTAATCCTACTATAGTTTGTGTAATAAGTTCACATATTGCGTATTGTTTAATTAGTTTTGTAAATTAACTTGTTTGTTATTAGTTTCTTTTAGTTTATTCTCATTACAATTCTCGTCAGTTATTCTCATTATAAGGTAGATACAAGTTTACAATTGTGTAAACTTATCACAGGTAGTGGAAAAGTTAACATATCATGTAACAAGTTTCATCGGTTATAGTAAATCAAGTTTACTACCAAGTTTTATGAAGTTTAATCAAGGATTATACATAGTTCAAATTTGACGGAAATTACATGTTGTGTAATAAGTTTCAGAATTTCACCTTTATATTTTACACATAAGCTTCATGTCAAATAAATTATACTGTCACGTTTTTCACGAAAGTAATGTGTAATGTACGAATTGTAATAGATTACACTGTAATATATTTCACGAAAATAATGTGTAATGTACAAATTATAACAAATTACGCGACAACAATGTGTAACATACGAATTGTAACATATTAGACGTAACATATTTAAATAGGATTTTATTAATATATTATTTTCGCAACATATTCAAGGACACCTTTTTTCCCATTCTACATAATAAATTACATTGACCCTACACCAAAACAAAATGTAAGGAGAGTGCTAACTTTATCATCTAGCGGTAGAAAAGAAATTATAGTTAATTAGCATTTCATTCATGGTACGATACGATTATGTAAAAGAAAGATTAGTGTTTCAGTTATGATAGGAGGCAATTTGAATACTAATCGGATTGGGGGATATTAGGGTTTCAATTATTGTAGGAGACAATTACATTAATAATTGATTTTAATTATTTCTTTCCTTTTTTCCGTGTACTAAAACTTGTTTTTGTTCCTTTTTTCCTTTTTCATTTCATATTTCCTTAAATTGAGGAATGAAATATTTATGTAGTTAGTTTACTCAAACTGGTACAAAGACTCGATTTGTTACAATTTATAGTATTTTTCCAAATGGTTACATTTGTAATAGGTTTTGCGTAAATTACAAGGTTAAGACAGTGAGCCACTCAATTTAGGGCTTTTAACTTTGGCCGGCTATAAATAAATCTTCACACAAACAGAGAGCTTTCTCTATCTCTATGGACGACGATTGTTGCTAGGTTCAGCATTGACAGGTTTTAGGGCAACTATAGGAGCTGCGACTAGATGTTGTAAGGTGGTCACCACCCGATCCCCTATAGCTCCACCCTTGCTTCCCCCATCCCCTCCTTCTTCTTCAGCAGGAGTTATCTTACTCCATTAAAGGTCTCACGCTAATAAAACTCCTTTGGAATCCTTCTTTCACATTTTCCTATATTCCCCACTCCCACGCCAGAGTGCAAAGTAGTCCTTCCAACTTTGCCTATGTGGCATTTCTACCAAATTAATTTTGGGCTCTATTATCTTTTTACGAGCAATAATTGATGCTGAAATTAATAAATTATTTATTATTATAATCTATATCTATATCTGTATAATATAAAGTAATATAAGATATATATTTATAATACCACTAATGTTTCCTAGAATATTTTCCCCGTCCATTTCATGTTTCCATATTTGTTGCAATTATCTGAGCTATCTGATATATTTGTTTGGCAGGTTTGATACTTTATGCTCGAAGAAGCGTCCATAGCTTTCACATGTGATATTCGTTTTCAACCCATAATATATGTTTCACTGCTGCTAATGACGATTTTTGGGCATTTAAGTCCATCTGCTATGTTAATTTGCGTTTTTCCTATTTTTTCTTAACCAATATTTGTCTCTTGGGCCTCTCTGCCTGCCAGTACAATGTTTTATGGAGTTTGTAAGCTTATTAAGATATCTATTTAAACATTTCTATTGCTTTAGAATTCAAAGATAAATCATTCTCTGTGTAGCAATTCAAGTTCTTCAACTTATTGTTGCATAGTCTTATATCAATTTGTTTTTCATCACTCTGAAATAGTTTTTCCCCATGCAACGTGCGAGTGAAACACTTGTAATCTATATACACATAAAGGGAAATTAATTTGCGGTACCTTTGTACAGTAGTTTTTCCTCCAAAAAATTTGTTACTAAGGTCTTTTTCGATATTTTATTTTTTATTGCGGTAATTCATATGGTATTCTGAATTTTTCAAATTTTTTAAAATTTTTTAATCTTTTTTACCTAATCCATTTAGGGCCCGTTTGGTTAGATTTATAAAATCAATTTATAAAGGAAATTTATAATGAGTGGAAATGAACGGTGGTGATTTAATTGAAATTTGAAATGTGTGGTGATTGTTAAGTAGTTGTCAAATCAATAGTCAAATCATAGTATGTGAGTTTATAAATTGTAAAAATAAAGAGTACCAAACAAGCTCTTAATTTTTCAAATAAGATTCAGTACTCAATTTAATAAATAATAGGTGTTTATCATTAGTTAATTGTTTAAATAATGGATAAATTTGATTTGTAGTTTATAATTTTTTGTAGCAAAAAAATTGTAGTTTATAATTCATAAAACAATTAAAATTAATATGAATAAGAAACTTAATTGTTAACCCATGTTCATCGAATAATAATAATAAATAAATAAAATAACAGAAATTAATATGAATGGGAACTTACTTGATAACCCATGTTCTTCGAATAATAAGGTTTTTTTTGGAACTTTTACTTTTATGATTTGTATAATTAATTAATTAAACATGTACATATAAAACATTAGTTTAGTTTAATTGAAAATTATAACTGTAATTTTTTCTTAATTTTTCCCACTATAAATATTAATAATTATAACTACTTTTTCTTAAAAAAATATATCGTTACTTTTATGTATCATTAATTTGTAACATCTCACTTTATTGGTTACAAATAAAAAATATTTTCAAAATATGTAACACAACCCAATTAACAAGTATTTCGTACAATGCCATTTATCTAAATTAATGTAAAAAATGATATTTATTTGCGTTAACAATAACAATAGGGTTAAATTTTACTGTAAATTATAGTTATATTAACATGAGAAGAACAAAATTACGTTATTTTTTGTTAATGTTGGAAATTAATTATTCCTTATTGAGCAATATAATCTTACAAAAAAAAAATAAAAAGAGAGAAAAAAATTATAAGTTTCATATTATGTTATAAAATTAAAAGAACTCAAGATAACATCAAAGAAATTGAGAAGCGCAAGAGAAGAAATTATATAGAGAAAATTTTCTACTCTTGTTTAATGGTCATTATAATGAAATATACCACCCCTATTTATAGATACATGGAAGGCTAAACTGACAATTATAAATTAAAGCTTCATAATTAAATATCTAATCTTGAGATCAACTTGCAAGTTGCCAATGTATCCAATTAATAATCCATTTGCTTAGACCCCACTTGCATACCCAAGAAATTTTCTCCAATGTATAATCTGCTTGCAAAATTTAATCAACTTGAACCTTGTTTCTTTAACAACTTTCATGTGATAATCCATTTGAATTTGAACATGAAGAATCCATTGAATGTAATAGTCATCCACACATACGCAACTTGCTTGAACAAGTTGTAGATTCATAAAACTCCCCCTTGGATGACTATTTCACAGATTATGCTTCGTTAAAACCTTACTAGAAAAAACCCAGTGGCAAAAATTTTAGTGAAGGAAAAAGAGTATATAATTCTGCACATCGTTCTTCATAGATGCCTCATTAAAAACCTTTATAAGAAAAATCTTGTACGATAAAAACTTGATAAAGGAAAAAAGAGTATATCGTATATGGACTCCTCATGAATTAAGATCTCTATACCGACACATTTCAATCTTGTGTACCAGTTTCTCAAACGTTACAATAGGAAGCGATTTGGTAAATAGATCCGCTAAGTTATCACTAGAACAGATTTGTTGAATATTAATTTCCCCATTCTTTTCAAGATCATGTGTGAAAATGAAATTAGTTAAAATATGCTTGATTCTATCCCCTTTATTAAATCCTCCCTTTAACTAGGCAATGCACGCTGCATTATCTTCATGTAGAACTGTTGGGATGTTTTTGTTGCAAGATAAACCACATGTTCCATGGATATGTTGAATAATAGATCTCAGCGATACACATTCTCGGCTTGCTTCATGAATTGCATGTAGTTCAGAATGATTTGAAGAAGTGATAGTTAAAGTCTGTTTGGTAGATCCCCATAATATAGCAGTACCACCACAAGTAATGAGATAACCTATCTGAGATGTAGCTTTATGTGGATCAGAAAAATATCCTGCATCAGCATCTCCTACTAATTCTTACAGAGATGAATTAGAATAGAATAATCCCAAATCAATTATTCCTCGATTTTTAGAGCCGAACTATATCTTGCTAATACGTTTACTGCAAATACTATGTTTGGCCTTGTATTAATAGCAAGATAAATGTGGGCACCAATAGCACTTAGATATGGTACTTCAGGATCAAGAATTTCCTAATTTCACTTCAAATTCTTTCTTCAAATAATCAACTGCTTTTGGGAGCTCTTCAAAAGTTCCAATGATGTTTAAATCATGAATATATACTCCAATGATAGTAAATTTGAGTGTTGATTTCTTTATAAAAACACATGGGAAAATTGGATCATTCTTATATCCTTCTTTCAACAAGTATTCACTGAGATGGTTATATCACATGTGACCAAATTGCTTTAGACCAGACAGTGGCCTCTGTAGTTTGATTGAAAATAATTTGTAAGGCTTTGAACTATATGATTAAGGTATTTTAAATCCTTCAGAGATTTTCATATAGATATCAGTGTCAATCATGTTGTATAAATAGGCTGTGATTGCATCCATTAGACGCATATCTAGTTTTTCATGTATAGCCAAACTAACTAGATATCTAAATGAAATGGTGTCCACTATGAGGGAATATGTTTCTTCATAATCAATACCAGGCCTTTGAGAAAATCCTTGCGCCACAAGTTGTGCTTTGTATCTCACGACTTCATTTTTCTCATTTCTCTTTTGCACAAAAATCCATTTAAAACTGACAGTCTTTTTTCCTTCAAGGGTTTGAATAATAGGCCCAAAAACTTTGCGGTTTTCTAATGAATCCAATTCTGCTTGTATAGCTTCTTTCCATTTTAGCCAATCGCTTCTATGTTGACATTCTTTGATGGATTTTGGCTCATCATCTTTGTTTTCGTCTATCATACTAAACATAACATTGCATGCAAAAGTATTGTTGACATTTGTTTCTTTTTGGTTCCACCTCTTTCCGGTGTGAACATAATTTATCGAGATCTCTTCATTATCATTATTCTTAGGTACCTGAACTTCTTCTAGAGATTCTTGTTTATGTTCCACAAGAGTACTTGCCTCAACATGACAGTCTTGATTAGTTGCTCCTTTTTCTTTTAGAGATTTTTATCTTTGGAACCGAATGGCCTTCCACACTTCAAGCGTACTTAAGATTCATTGGCCGTAGATTGTCTTTTTTGAACATCAATTTTAAGTGGAGCATTTTTAGCTAGAATGTGAGACTTGGTTATTCTTTTAAGGTCAGTAAATGCATCTGGCAATTGATTGCTATACCTTGCAAATGAATAATCTTTTGAACTTCTTGTTCACATTGTCCATTAAGAGGAGCATGTTTCGACAAAGATGATGCATTCAAAGTAATCTCCTTTTCTAGCTTGTTCTTTTCTCCCCCTAATGTTGGGAATACTAAGATGCATTCTAAGTAATCTCCTTTTCCAGCTTGTTATTTTCTCCCTCCTAATGTTGGGAACGCTGTCTCATCTAAACGGCAGTCTACAAATCGTGCTGTAAAAATATGCCCCATACGGGGTTCAAGATATTTTGTTATGGAGGGTGATTCAAACCCTATATATATTCTCAGTCTCCTTTGAGAACCCATCTTAGTATGTTGTGGTAGAGCAACAGACACATCAGCACAACAAAAAAATTCTAATATGGGAAATATTTGCCTCCTGAACAAAAACCAATTGCAATGGGGAGAACCTATGATAAGATGTTGGTTTGATGCGTATAAGTATTGTAGCATGCAAAATAGCATGTCCACATGCTGAAATAGGGAGATTTGTTCTCACCAGTAAAGGTCTAGCAATCAATTAGAGGTGTTTAATTAATGATTCTTCTAGATCATTTTGTGTATGAACATGAGCTACAGGATGTTCAACTTTTATCCCAATTGGTACACAATAATCATTGAAAGCTTGGGATGCAAATTCACTAGTATTGTCAACTAGAATTGTCTTGATTGGATAATCTGGAAACTATGCTCATAATCTAATAATTTGGCGCAAGCAATCTCGTAAACACCAGGTTGTGAGTAGATAATAAACTTAAATGTGGCCATCTAGTCGATGCATCTATTAAAACCATAAAATATCTAAATGATCCATATAGAGGGTGTATGGGCCCATAGTTATCGCCCTGAATTCGTTCCAGAAACGCTGGGGATTCAGTCCCAATTTTAGCTAGTGATGGTCTTGTGACCATTTTTCCTACGGAACAAGTAGCACATGGAAGTTCATAGTTTGAAGAGTCTTCTGGTTCTTCAGGTTATGTCTATTTGAATTTTCAATAATTCTTCACATTATTATTGATCTGGGATGGCCTAACCGATCATGCCAAGCAATGAAATTCTTTGGCACATCGAACTTTGGGTTCAACAAAACATTTATTTCAATTCTACTAATAATTGTATAGTACAGACCAGAAGATACTATAGGTAACTTCTCTAATACACATGTATCATTTGAAACAATACAGAGATACTCTATATTGTTTTCAATTGCAGTTTTAATATGGTACCCATTTCAGCGTATATTTTTAACGCTTAATAGATTTCTCTTTGACTTGGTAGAGTATAATGCATTTTTAATAATAAATCTTGTGCCTGCATGTAATCTATTGATAGCTCTTCCAGAGCCTTCAATAAGATTTACAGAACCTAATAATGTGTTGACATTAGATTTTCCTATAATCAGGTTTGTAAAATATTCTTTTCTTTTGAGGACTTTATTTGTTGCACCACTATCTATTAAGCAAATATCTTTACCAATGCTAAAGCCATTTGAGGAAGTGTTAGTATCCATGTTCTTCAAATAAGGAAAAACTCATAATAAGTAATGTAAAACATCTAAGTTGATATTCATTAAGATAACATGTCGAATACAAAATAAGCGTACACACTAACATTAGTAGAACATAAAATGAAAATAATCATAGCTAATATAACTTTGACACTAGATGTTGCTTTAATTCATTAATCTTCCATTAATAGCTTCATATCATCACTGGAGAGCATATTTCCATCAGCTTGTTCAAAGAAATGTGGTATCAAGATGGGTTGTTTCTAAGGGATCAAAATTGGAATTATTCCCTTGATCTATAAAATTTACTTCCACATTCTTTCCCTTTTCCTTTTGGGATGCTTGATACAATTCTACAAGATATTTGGCAGTACAACAGGTACACGACCAGTGCTCATATATATCGCATCTATGGCATATAGAATCTTGTGCCTTCGAGCTACTAGCATGATAGGATTTCCCTTTTCCTTCATCATGTGCAAATTTCTTAAACTTTGAAGGATTAGAATTATATCCATCACAATGCCAAACATGGTTTCGACCCTGGCCACGACCACGGCGACGATTATGACCATGACCACGACTTTGCCCATGTCCATGCCCACCGTTAGTAGATGATATAGCATTTACTTTTGGGAATGTTGTAGAACCAGTTGGATGGGATTCATTCTTCATCAATAGCTTATTGTTTTGCTCGGCTACTAGCAAGCATGTTATTAATTCAGAATACTTTCTAAGCCCTCGTTTTTTGATATTGCTGCTACAGGGGCACATTCGAGGCATGAAATTTAGAAAATGTTTTTTTGAACATTTTCTCATCAGTAATCCTTTCTCCACATAACTTCAGTTTGGAGCTGATTTTTAACATTTTTGAATTATATTCCGCTGCAACTTAAAATCTTGTAGCCTTAAATGTAACCATTCATAACGAGCTCTGGGCAGTATCACAGTCTTTTGGTGGTCATAATGTTCTTTTAAGCTTCTCCACGGAACTATAGGATCTTTCACTGTGAGATATTCACTCTTTAATTCTTTGTCCAAGTGACGACAAAGGAATATCATAGCCTTGGTATTCTGTTGGCCTGCTACATCATCATTTTCTTGTATTGTTTTACCAAGGTCCATAGATTCCAAGTGAATCTCGACATCTAGTATCTATGAAAGGTAGTTTTTTCTGGTGATGTCAAGAGCTAAGAAATCAATCTTTGCCAAATTTGCCATTTAGAACTATCACAAAATCAAGAATAGGATTAAAAACTTGGATATATTACTAACAATTATTACCTGTAAGTAGGGGCGAAGCTAGTGTGAGACGAGTGCGGTCATATGACCACACTAAACTGGAACGAAATTTTTTAGGCCTTGAAAGCTTTCGGTAGCCGTGGATTCATAGAGAGAAGTCAGAAGGATAAGGAAAAAGGCCAAGCGTGAGGAGGTAGATGATGACTTTATATGAAATTACAAGATTACCCTTATTTACCCTTATTTTGTTTTCTTTTATAAATTGTGATGTCCGTCATATGGGCTGGAAGCCGTTGGGACCAATTGCTGAGAGTTTTTTATGGTTGTTTATCTTTACACATTCCTCTGCCTTTAGGCTGTTTTCAATTTTGATGGTTGTTTATTTCTTTATTTTTAAAATTTTGTGTAAGTTAAGCTAATAGATTTATAATATTATTAATAGAAAAATTTTCATTAACTCGTGTTCAAAGTAAAAGTAAAAAAATGTTTCCTTAATTTGTATAATTATTTAAGTTTTGATTATAGTGATACATGAGATGTAAAGTGCAGGTTTTATTCTTTTCATAATCACTGAATTGGGATTTAATATGATAAAAGAGTAACAGAGAAATTTTATAAAATCTTGAAAATGTGACAGCATAGACATAAAATCTTAGCTCCGCCCCTGCCTATAAGGAAGTGTGCCAACACATACATACATGACTTAATTCATATTAGCATGGAAGATATATATTCAAGTACTGTTTTTAGAGATTTTGTAACCTTCTTAATTTCCATAAGGGAAGTTCATTGCATGAAATACTGCATATATCTAGTTGACTACCTTTTAATATATCTTGTCATATCGTTGGGTTTCATGAATTCTCAATATTCATATAATCATTGCATCTAATCATTCTTTACGTTTTTGAGCTTATGTACGAGTCTAATTTGTAAGTGAGAAGTATGAGAAACTATTATGACATGTAGAACAAGCAAAAGTGATAAAACTATACCATGCAAGACTAAACCACAATCCAGACAGCCTTGGCATAGTCCCTTAGAAAAATCAAATCTCTCTCATTTAATGTCTGATTTTCAAATAGTAAATTTCTTATGGTACTAGACTCATATATTTATCATATTGTTTCATATGCAAAAGACTCACCAATAGGTACAGATTTAATCTTAAAATTTCTGTTGATGCATGATAAAGATGAATTTTAACATTGTAGTTTCTTTGACTAACTTTTCAATTACAAGTGCCTCTTTACATGAAACAAACACTTCTACAAACTTAAAATTCAACATATAATGCTAATATAAACATAAATGGTCATACCGTAAAGTCATCTAGCTTTATGGATAAAGGACTTCTAGTTATGTTACTTCAAGAACATCAACTATATATATGACCTTTTGTAATTCCCCCGTGCCTCCCTTCTTTTTGTTGCACTTCAAGAACAATATAGTTTACTAACATGTTATGTTCTTCAAGAATAACATATTCTCATGTGCTTCTTCTGGAGCAACAAATTACTTTGCTAGGAATTATAAACCGTCTATAGAGGCAGTACCTAGCAATGACTTGTATCCCTTCAAGGGTTATATATAAATGATAAATTCAATACTTTATGATGATATCCAGCCATTAATAGGCAGTATAATATATGTAGATAGTATATGCACAAACATAATGAGAACCGGCCATCAGAGGTAGAGGAACTATTTAGAAATTATACCTCCAATGTGATGAAAGGGTAACTTGCTTGGACTTCACTAACTTTAGCTATAACACCATGCTCAATAGGCTAGAATCTCGTGCTGATAATGTGTTATAAAATTAAAAGAACTCAAGAAAATATCGAAGAAATTGAGAAGCACAAGAGAAGAAATTATATAGAGGAAAATTTCCCCACTTGTTTGATAGTGATTAGAATGAAACATACCACCCCTATTTATAGATACATGGAAAGGCAAAATGGCAATTATACATTACAACTTCATAATTAAATATCTAATCTTGAGATCAACTTGCAAGTTGCCAATGTATCCAATTATTAATCCATTTGCTCAGTCCCCACTTGTATGCCCAAGAAATCTTCTTCCAATGTATAATCCACTTGCACAATTTAATCAACTCGTACCTTGTTTCTTTCATAAATTGCATGTGATAATCCATTTGAATTTGAACATGAAGAATCATACAACTTGCTTGAACAAGTTGTAGATTCATAAAATATTATTTTTTTTAAAATAATATGATATCTACTTTTCCATTGCATGCAAGGGTAAAAATCTAATATAATAAAACATCTGGGTTTGGAACAGGCTCTACTACATTTTCCCACCTAAACTCAGTTGTTATCTTTTTCTTTTTTTGATTATTTTTTTCCTGGTTTAAATTTAATTTTTTTTTAAAGTTAATTTAGTTAATGCATTGGAGCATTAAACACTAGGCTGTCATTTAGGGTGCTTAACTCTTGTGTGGCTATCCAATTTCAAGGGTGAGAACATTGACACTAGTCTATCTATTTTTCTCTCGATCATTGTGCTTTTTTCCTCATCTCTCTCTATTTACTATTCACTCTTTTTTTCCTTTAACACTATCATCATCTTTCTATCTCCTTTCTAGACTGCATGAAGTTTCTTTAGGTTCTTCAGCATACTTCAATTTTTTGTTCAAGTTTTTCTTTCCTTTCTTGAGATAAAAACACTTGGGCATATTCATATTTGGCTTTGACATTTTGCCTTCTCCTTCATTCCTTACTTCTACTAGGAAAAATTGAATGTTTTCGAAGAACTTTTCTTTTTTCTTTTTCCTTTTTTTAATGAGAATATAGGTTTTGTACAATTGGTTCTAATATGGAGTATGACATGTTATATTACTGAAAATACGCACATGTATTGCTTTATACTAATTTTAATCTTTTCTTTAATAGTACATTGAATTGTGCTGATGACAAATGTGTACCAGTCAAGTAAATGGAGAACGGGATGCACTTTCTCTAATGACCCGACGTTATTTTATGACATGACGTGATGATATAAATGATCATTGATGAGAACTAAATCAAAACAAAAGAAAAGATAAAGAAGGAATACTTGAAAATTTTGGGATAAGCCTTAGGTCTCGACAGTCCAAGAAATTCGTACTTGAGATTTGTCTAATTTCTAGAAAACAATACAGCTTGAGAAGTGATTTTCGAGGCTAATTTCCAAATACCTTGGATGATAATCTAAAAATGATTATCATACCAAAGTTAGACTTCTACGTGGATACCACAAGAAGAACTTATTCTTTGTAAAAATAATTATTTTATTGCCCTTAATCATTGTACAAAAAGGTTCACATGAGATATGTTTTGTTTGGGGGTTGATAGTATAGATTTAAAAATGGATTCCAAATCTGTTAATTGCATGGAAAAGCAGATTCTGTGAACTCAATGATTACCTAACTCCGGGTAATCATTTGCCCAAAAGTTTAGCCTCCTTTATCGTCTAATTCAAGCATGCCACCTCATCAACTTCACATGTCTTGAATACATATAGACAACAAACCCTAAACCACCCTATTCTAGCATAGAGGATGAGGCAAAACCCTGGGCAAAACCACCCTTACTCTCTAATAAATACCTGCACATGCACGGCACCCTCGGGAGACTCCAAGACATGTAAGTCATTTATTTCATTGTTAGCTTAATATTTGAGATTAAGTAGCTTATCTAAGTTTGACTTTAAACTATTTGGAATATTGAGTTAGGTCTTTGTAAGAATTTGAATGGCCTTGTGTATGTCTAAAACAAGAAGAAACTTGGATTCAAGTGACACTAGACTAATTTATCACTTAGTTTGAGCCAAAAATCAAAATACTTTTACATAAGTCGATAAGGGCTATCAAAGTTCACCATAAAACTAACCAAATCCCATAAGAAAATTTAATGCATAAATTGGAGAGCTTTATGGAAAAACAGTAGGAGAAATATAATGCACCTAAGTATATAAAGACCTTCATAACATCTCCTATAAAATAAAAGCCTAACGATTGTAACAAGAATGTGAAATAAAATCTTAACCTGTAAGCAAAAATCTGAAGATTTCAATGCATATAAAGTACATCCAAAGCCTTTAAAACTTCTTATATGAATCACAATAAGTGGGCAACTAAATTAGAGCTAAAGATTGAAGCAAAAATTGATGAAAACGGGGTACTAAGTGAAAGGACAGCTTCAAAATTAAGCTTAATCTGAAATTTTTGAAGCTGAAAGATTAGAAACAAGGCAAACAACCTTTCACTTAAGGATATATCCATAATAAATTATAAGAAGGCAAATTGAAAAATCAAGAAACAAACCAAGATAATCAAAGCATGACCATAAACAATAACGTTGCACACTGATATTCTGCCATAAAACAGCCCAAAAAACACTTTAAAATAGATAATCCCTTACATAATCAGCCTAAGGGATACAAAAAAGGGGAGGGAAAATTATCTAGGAAACCGGTCCATTTGGTCCATTAGTGGCAAACTTGAAAAAGCATTCATTAGGTGCTTTTGATTCCTAGCAAGATCTTCACAAGCTTTCTTCAACTCATCAAGATCCCTTTGAGTTTCGGCAAGTGATTCAATGTGGTCCTTTGCTAGTGCCACCATCCTTCGATTGGCAAGATCAATGAAAGCTTGAGATTCCTTCATAAAAACTCACAACTCCACCGGTAGAGAATTAACAAGAGCTTAAGCACCACCCTCCTCATCACCATCATCATCATCTTCATCCCACACTTTAATTTCATCACCAATTTCGATCCACTCTCCCTTAATTAGTTTATGCTTCATGTTTATCAATGTTTGTTCTCCCATCACAGAATTTAGAGTAGGAAGATAAGTCAAACCCAGAATGGAAATACTAGCATCATGAACTAAGTCCATGACTACCCTTCCATGAGAAAGAATCCCTAACTTCTTCCTAGAAAAACTAGAAATCATCCCATCCAAAATCATTTTAGCAAGATTAACCGGTTCACCTTTCATGACTTTCCAAAGGAACGATGTATCTTCCCTAGCTAACTCCGTATACTTTCCCGTTCTTGGTGTGAAAACCTAAATAAGGAATATGTGTAAAACCTTAAATCTCAAGGAAGGGCAGCTGCATCAACTATCACTTTTGTTAATTTTCCTTCTTATAAAGCGTCGTACATGCTTCCAATATGTTGAAATTTGAAGAATAAACATCACTCTCATCTTCTAGACCATAAATTTCTTTTAAATTTTTAGTTTCAACAAAGAAAGCCTTTCGGCAACATGAGTCCTATAACCATTAAACACAGGTTGCTCACTTTCAGCCACAATTTCCCAAGCCTCAACAGCATTACTATAAAACATTCAAACTACCAGTTCACTAACATCAGTTTTTTAGATATTTTCCCATTTATGTTTAGCAAAATACTCCAAATACTTAGGAAATTTTTCAAAGGAAGCATAATCTATTATTTAACTAGATCTAGCCTCAGTTTTAGCATCATAAAATATAAAAAATTTGAATAAACATCATCATCATCTTTTCCCAAATGTTCATTTTTGGCTCTATTTCTACCACTACTAGCCTCTGGAAGCTGAGAACTCACCCGACTAGCAACCGAACGACCCCTTCTTGGGCCTTTCCTAGCTTCATTCGCCATTGGAAACCGATTTACAACCTCCCTCTCACCAAGTTTAGCCCCATGAATTATAGCTTTCCAACGAACAGTGGTTGCACCAGTCTTCTTAGTCCCTTTTCTGCCCAGGCTTTTGCAAGATGGATGTTTCAAAGCATGAATGGAAAGTTTATTCTCCGCCATAGCTTTGACATTGTTGATCCTAACATCATCTTGACCCCTACCCATCTCTGTAAAATGGAAATTACGGCTAAATAAGCAATTCCTTTTTGGATTGAAAAATACCCATTCAAGAAATCAAAGAGTTTCTTGAAAATTTTGCCAGAGAACACTAATTTCACTGGAAATAACTTACTGAAATTGACCCCAAGAGAATAAAAAAGTGTAGGACATACTGGAGAAGAGGAGAAGAGAAAAGACGCCTATTTTTCAGAGAAGCGCACGTGACTTATTTAATTATTTTCTTTCTTTTCCTTGAGGAATGTTTGCTTGTTTTAAAGACATGGCAGAATATCACTTAATTAAGGACATTTTTGAGAATAAACAAATAACTCAATTCGGATAATAAGGTATAAATCGTGTTATTAAAGTTCCCAAAACTTAATATGATAAGTAATAAAATAAACTACCTTGAAAACTTAAGTCATAAAGTCGAACGTTAACTTTCCACAAAGCTAAATTAAATCTCGGATGTTTTCAGTCAATAATAAGTTGTGATAATGAATAATTCGATAAACATTAGTGATTATTATGTTCGAAGTTTAGTTAATAAAATTTTTCATTAATCTATGAATAGGTAAAACGGCTGAAATAAATTTTCCATAAATACACCATTAGTTGTGAAAAATATACATATATAATAAAATAAAATGTTGACATGTAAACAGTTAACACAAAAAAAGGAGAGAGAAGGGGTAGAGCTCTATATTGAAGTTGAATAGATTTTTACTCGATTAGCGTTAAAAATATATGGCTTTGCATAATAATTATGGGAAATTTAGATACATTACAAATTTAGTTCTTAAATAACAATTAATAAACTGATTTTGTTGAATAGGTCTAGATCATCTTGGTTGGCTTGCTAGAATGCAAGCTTGTCAAACTAGCTAATTGATTAATCATAACAACAACAATAATGATAATCACAGATCAAATGATGAAACGAGTCAAGGAAGAGGCGACACTGATCGGTTTCGCCAACTTAATCTGCCTATTTTTGAAGACGCAAAAGATCAAATGGATGCGGAAAATTGGATAGCACTATGGAATGGATGTTCACTTAATAAATTGTGCCGCATTCATGTTAAGGGGCAGTGTTGGTGGGACACCCTTGTTAGTTTAGGTGAAATAGAATATATGGCTTGAGAAGAATTTTGTCAAAAGTTTCGAGAGAAATATTTTTCCTCAACTGCAAGAAACCAAAAATTAAATGAATTCATCATGCTCCGCCAAGGTTTTATGTCAGCAACAGATTTTGTCAAGAAATTTGAGGACCTTTCTAGATCTGCAACTCATATGGTGGCAATAGTTGAGCTAAAAATTAATCGATTTGTAGAGGGATGGAGACCTAAACCAGACTGAGAAGTTCAAATGCCTAGTACCGCAACCATGACCTTATCAGAAGTTGTAGATCGAGCTTTGATTGCAAAGTAAGGTGAAGCAAAAATATTAAAGGTACTAGAAGCAAAAAATTCAAAACTCTCAAAACTCTAACTTGAACCGAAATTGGAACTCTGGCAAGAAAAAGTGGAATAACAATAACAACAAACGCCCCTCTAGCAATACCTCTAAGAACCAATTTGCTACAAAAAACTCAAACTAAAATGCTAGACCTAAAGATGGAACTAGTTCATCATGTTCTACTTGTGGGAAAAGGCATGAATGCCTATGTTGCTGGGAGATAGGACAATGTCTTTGCTATGGAAAAACAAGTCATAGGGTCAGAGACTATCTAGAAGCATAGAAAACTTCAAATATTCAACTTGCAAGAGTATTTGCAATGGTTCATCTTGAAGATCATAATGATAGTTATGTGACAGTAGGTAAAATTTATTTTAGAAATACACCTTCTTATGCATTATTTGATTCAGGAGCTACTCATTCCTTTGTGGGGTCAAAATATGCTCTAAGTTTGGGTATTCCATTTACTTCCCTAGTTCTCTAGAGGTAACGATTGCTTCATCAGCTATCCAAAATGCAATATTTTACTTACCTCAAATCTTGATTCAAGTAAAAGATATTGAGTCAGTGGTAGATTTAGTTATACTGGATATCAAGGACTTTGATGTTATCCTTGGAATGGATTGGCTAACTAAATATGAAGTTCTAATTGATTGCAAATCTAGAACCCTGAAATTCCCAGAAAAAGAGTTGATCTCTTTTACTAAACAAGCAAGAACCTCTAGAATGATTATCTCAGCCATAAAAGCCATGAAATCAGTAAATCAAGGATGTGTAGCTTATTGAATAAGCCTCCAAGGAATGAACTGAATGGCACCTATTTAGTTAAAAGAATTAAAGGCCTACTAGATGAATTACTGAGTAAGGGTTTCATTAGACCTAGCACTTCACCTCGGGGTGCATCGGTACTTTCTGTGAAGAAAAACAATGGATCAATGCGATTATACATTGATTATCGAGAACTAAACAAGGCTACGGTTCAGAATCAGTACCCTTTTCCTAGAATTGATGATTTATCAAATCAACTCCAAGGGTCTGTATTCTTCTCAAAGATTGATCTCCGATCTGGGTACCATCAACTAAAAATAAGAAATGAAGATATTCCCAAATCAGCTTTTCACAATTATGCCATTTGGGTTAACTAATGCTCTAGCTGCCTTCATGGATTTAATAAATCGAGTATTTAAGGAATTTCTGGATAAATTCGTTATCGTCTGTATTGATGATATTCTCATTTATTCCAAGTCTCAAGAAAAGCGTGAGCAACACTTGTGTACCGTTCTTCAGATTCTATAAGAGAATCAATTATATGCCAATTTCTCCAAATGTGAATTCTGATTAGAATAAGTCACATTTCTAGCTGTGTTGTGATGGAATATCCGTTGATCCCAGTAAAATTGAAGATGTACTTAATTGGTCACTACCAAAGACTCTGACAGAAGTAAGAAGTTTTCTTGGATTGGCAGGATACTATAGAAAATTTGTTAGGGATTTTTCTAAAATTTCCACACCACTTACTAAGTTAACCTGCAAAAACGTGCCATTTAAATGGACAGAGGAATATGACAAGAGTTTCCAAGAGTTAAAAACCCGGCTCACCACAACTTCGATTTTGACCATACCTCAAGGAATAGGTTTCTTAACTATATATAGTGATGAATCTAAACTTTAGACAAAGACTGGGATGTGTTTTGATGCAAATTGGCAAAGCCATCACTTTTACCTCGCACCAACTAAAGCCATATGAACAATATTATCATACTCATGATCTAGAACTAGCTGCCATTGTCTTTGCTTTTAGGATCTGGTGCCATGACTTATATGGCGCGAAGTGCAATATATGTATAGACCACAAGAGCTTAATGTATTTCTTTACATAAAATGATCTCAACATGTGGCAGAGAAGATGGCTAGAGCTGGTAATGGTCTATGACTGCACTATCAATTACCATCCAGGAAAAGCCAATATAGTGGCAGATGCTTTGAGCAGGAAGATTCCAACTAAAAGGCAAATGCCAAAAGAACTTCGAAGAGACCTTGAAAAGTTCAACTTAGAAATAGTGAAACACAGGGACTCGAGATTGGCCACTTTGACACTTCAACATAGTCTATTAGAAAGAATAAAAAAAAGTCAAACAGAGAATGTTTTTGCTTGTGATGTCAAGAAGAAATTGGAAGAAGGGAAATAAATCCTAGTATACAATATCTCTTTACAAGGTATTTTGAACTAGATGGATCGATTTTATGTGCCTAATGGTGAAAATTTAAGAAAGGATATTCCCCAAGAAGCCTACACTACCCATTATTCATTACATCCTAGATCAACCGAGATGTACCAAGAAATCTAGACTTTGTATTGGTGGCTGGATATGAAGCGACAGATGGCTGAATTTGAGTCTAAACGCCTATCGCGTCAACAAGTAAAGGCTGAACATCAAAGACCTGTATGTACTTGACAACCATTACCAATTCTTGAATAAAAATGGGGAAAGATAACGATGTATCTTGTCAGTGGATTTCCTAAGACAAAGAGAGGATTTGATGCAATTTGGGTTATTATGGATCGATTGACAAAATTTGCCCATTTCATACCAATGAGAATGACCTTCAAGATGGAACAATTTACACAATTATATATTGAGGAAATAGTCAAGCTTCATGGAGTACCCGTAAACATCACCTCTAATAGGGATCCCCTATTTTTATCACAATTTAGAAAGAACTGCACTCGATGTTGGGTACTAGACTCCAATTTAGTACTACTTTTCATCCCCAAACAGACAGGTAGTCAGAGCGAACTATACAAACCTTAGAAGATATGCTCTGCATTTGTGTGTTGAAATTTCCATGTAGTTGGAATCGATATTTACCACTCATGGAATTTTCATATAATAATAGTTATTACACTTCAATTAAAATGCCCCCGTTCGAAGCATTATGTGGTAGGAAATATAGATCTCCTTTGTATTGGGAGATGAAGTTGGAGAAAAGAAACTTGTGAGTCTGAAATGTTGCAAGAAATGATTAAAGCTGCACAAAAGATAGTCAGCGCAAGACCATTGCATAGCTATGCTAACCGACGATGGCGGCCAGTAGAATTTGTTATAGGAGATAAAGTTTTTATTTGAGTATCCCCGATTAAATGCCTTGTTTGATTAGGGAAACAAGGAAAATTAACTCCTCAATTTATTGAACCATTTGAAGTTCTAGAAAAAATTGGTGAAGTGATATATAAGGTCAAATTGTATGGTCATATGAGAAGAATACACAATATATTTCATGTCTCTGTGCTTTAGAAGTACATACTTGATCTTTCAGATGTATTACCAGATCCGTCTGTGGAAATTCAACTAGATCTCACTTACGAAGAATGACCAATAAAAATAATAATGAAGGGTACCAAAAAATTGTGAAACAAAAAAGTGCCGCCAGTCCGGGTCCTATGGAGAAGAAAAGCAATGGAGGAAGAGACTTGGGAAAGAGAAAAAGACATGAGAAACCCGTATTCGGAATTATTCCAAGGTAATTTCAAGGATGAAATCTTTTTATGGGGGTAGATTGTAATGACCCAACCTTATTTTATGACATCGCATGATGATATAAACGATCATTGATGAGAATTAAATGAAAACAAAAGAAAAGATACAAGAAAATTATGGGATAAGCATTAGGTTTTGACAGTCCAAGAAATTCGTGCATGAGACCTGTCAAATTTCTAGAAAATAATACAGTTTGAGAAGTGATTTTTGAGGCTAATTTTCAAATATCTTGGATGAGAATCTAAAATGATTATCACACCAAAGTTAGACTTCTACGTGGATACTACAAGAAGAACCTTATTCTTTGTAAAAATAATTATTTTATTGCCCTTAAATCATTGTACAAAAAGGTCACATGAGATATGTTTTGTTTGGGGGTTGATAGTATATATTTAAAAATGGATTTCAAATCTATTAATTGCACAGAAAAGCAGATTCTGTGAACTCAATGATTACCTAACTTTAGGTAATCATTTGCCCAAAAATTTAGCCTCCTTTACTGTCCAATTCAAGTATGCCACATCATCAACTTCACATGTCTTGAATACATATAGACAACAAACCCTAAACCATAGTATTCTAGCATAAAGGATGAGGCAAAACCCTGGGCAAAACTGCCCTTACCCTCTGATAAATACCTGCGTAACTACAAAGTAAACCCCTCCAAGTTAGTAAGTGTAAAGGACAAGTGAAAAGAGAGCAAAAAGAGGAGACTTGGAAGATACTATCTAAGGGAGTTAAGGCCTTGGACTATTTCCATTGATGATAGTCTCCTTTAGAGCAGTAGGATCAGAGGTGAAAATGACTTGTCATGCCTTGAGAATTCAAAAGGGATTACTGAAATTTGCTAGAATAAGTTACTGCAGAATCTAGCGTTTAGACCTTCTGCAATTCTAGTCTCAACACCTAGACTAACAGAATAAAAGTTTATTTTAATGTTTATGAATGTAGGTGAATCTTTGGTCATGTGAGCACAGTAACAGTGAGTGGTATCCAATTTTTCAAGAACTTTTCATGAAAAATATATGTTTTTATGATATATGCTTTTCTTAAACGAAGAAATATCATGTTACATATGTGGAATTACCTCACTATATTTATGAAAAAAGCTAGCTATGTTTTGGGATCAATTTACATATACTTCATGACACCAGGGAGTATTATGTTCAGTGTCACTATCATTAAGATGAATGATTATGATTTATGATGCAAGTTAATCTGATCAGATGATCCCCTATGATAATGCTATGAATGATATATTATGTGATGTGCTCATAAGGTAATTTCGATCTTACATGACGGGGGTTAAAAGTTTATGGAATATTTTATTCAAAGTCTTTTAAAACTTGCTACTCACTAAATACTTGTGTATTCACCCTCTACTATCTCCATGAAAGCTGTTGGACAGGAAAATCTACAAAGTTAAGCAAAGTTCTTAGGTCATCTCACCAGTGGATGGCCATTTCATGTGCATTCACGAGATGGATTGGTGGGACATATATGAAGGCTACCCGGGCTTCAATCATTATATTACTACTTTTGCCAAGATCAAACATTTTGATGAGGACCTAGACCTCTTGTACACCGAGTATAGCATTAATAAGTGGAGCTTCTAAATAAATTTGTTATGGCTATATAGGTAAGCTGATATGCTAAATAGGTTATAGTAGTAATATAAGTATGGATGATAGTATATCTGTGGTAAGAACTTTCTTTTATTATAAAGAAATATCATACTAAGTAATGATAGTAAAGTAGAAGAAGAGTATTTTTGATTGTGTTTTGTAACCTGTTGGCGTTCGGTTTTAATGTACACCAAGTCAACAATAAATGTGTGAAACATGAGTAGATTAGGGCTTCTTTTCATTGCTGGATCTGATTTGGATGTTGGATCAGAGTAGATGGATCAAGAATTGTGTTCGGGATCAATGGATAGTATTGCAAAAATACTCATGCTAATTTCTTAATTTAGACAAAAAAGACTCTCGCCAAATGGCACCCTAAAGACCATATTTATAGGCGAGCTCTCGAGTTCTTTGGGGATTTTATGCAATCAGTTCGGGTAAGAACTTGCTTAATATATATGAAAGTACAACTTGTTCCTTGTTCTTGTCTTAATAACCATTAGCAACTATCAAACATCCCCCATGTTACTCATGTGCCCTACCCTTATCTTGGTCTTAGGACAGTTCCTATTGTATCTGAAGAGAAATATTTTCTATCTGGGGCATTTCAGATTAGCTATTCCTGATCGGCCACAATATGCTGATCAGAAACTACCCTCCACTTGGCATTATGGGTTGGCTTTGTGACAATTCCTGATTGGCCATTTATTCCAAATCGGATCTATAGAACCCAAAGCCAGATTAGATCCTTCGTGGTGCACCTATACTAATAATTGCTCCTATCATCTACATTTTGCTCAGATCGGACAAATAAGGACGATGTCCTTGATATCGTGCTTTGGTGCTCCTACTTCTTATAGCTTAAGTTCCCAGAAGCTTTCTAGCGACATGCCACCGTCTGACTGGTTGGCCAACTAAAAGAATTATGTACCTGACATTGTTCGAACAAAAGTGATGTCAGTGGTAATATGTTCGAATCAAACTCCTCTCAAATTTTGTGTCGTTCCACTGTAAATAGAAGGACAACCCATTCATTCTCTCCCACTTCTCTTTTTTTCTCCTTCGAATACTCTCTATAAAATTTCTCTTTCTAGCCAATTAGGTCCTCAGGTCGTCGACTCTGTGCAGGTGTTCTGGTCATTCCTTACTTAGGTAGACAACTCTAGATTTTTATTTTCAGTTTTCCCCATTTTCTTCTTTCTGAGTAGGGTATCAAAGATTTGGATAAGGTATTCACAACCATTTCCACCTCAATACGTAATGGATGATGGGCATGAGGTTGGATCTGAGGAGGATGTCACCTCTGGAATGACAGAGGAAAGGTCTCTAGGATTGAGAAATGAATCAGCGATCAAATTTCTAAAATAAACTTAGGGGCTAAATCCGACACGGAGCAAGGCAGGGATCACAGCAAGGAGGAAGTCGGGGGATTGAGTTAACTAATGATGGGGTTTGATTATCAACCCAAACACGCCCAGTTGGGATACGATGGGCCATAATTGGACTGACATCTAGGGTAAAAGTGAGATAACTAGAGGCTTGGCATAAAAATATGAGGTTCCTTTGAACATCCACTTTATGCTTTCCCAACCAAAGGAAGAAGCACATCATCCACCCTTGGGTTACATGGTGTGCAACAAGGGAATGCTAGAAGCCGGCATTAGATTCCCACTTCCTCACCTGGTTACTGATTATATCTATTATCTGGAGATGTCTGCCATCAAGATTGTGCCTAGCGGCTAGAGAATGATATTAG